>CACRXK020009386.1:0-19216 GCA_902702795.2 Paramuricea clavata
AGTTTTCTCTTTGATTTGCCATGCAACTATACTGCGGATTCAGGTTGAGTGTTTAATGACGTCACGATCATGTGAGCGCGTTGCAACAGAAAAACGCGAGCGTTGTCAAGTGGCAAATTACTTATTGCTACGAGGCAGTGGTGACATTTTGAATTGAATATATATGTTTAGAATTTACATTGTAATGCAAAAATACAGATAAGGTTCGCCAAAGCCGAGACAAAGAAATGAAGGAAGAAATCCACAAAACAAAACAACTATATCTATTTTTACCATGCAAACCTACAAGGTTAAGGATATTATTAATGTGCTTTATGAATAGGAGTTCGTAATTATAAATCCTTTCTTATGGATTTCTTATGGAGACATTCTTTTGTGTTTGGCGTGTACCATGTATCGAAAACCTTTTCATTTTAGCGTAATTCTACAGATGAAGCACTACAGTAACATACGTGTTACGTTGTATAACAAACAAAAATTCTCCTCTTAACTAACTTTATAATTATATAGCTAGTTATATATACTGCATAGCTCTATCAGTTCTAAATTGCGTTTGCATGCATGGAGGTATATTGTGTTTGGTTGAATCACGAACTCTGAAATGCATGAAGAATTGTCAGATATAGACACTTTACTTGCCATTGCATTGTGGCATTAATTATTTCAAAGAAAATATTATTTTTATTTTCTTTTATCCCCAAACCTACACGGATATTCCGCCAGTTTGATTATTATAGCACCAATAAAGACCGAACGTAACTTAGATTGAAAGCTTCGCCAAAGCTGAGGCAAAGAAATAGACGTGTACTCAAAACAAAATAAAGCAATTATATAGTTATTTTTACCATACAAACCTACAAGGTCAAGGATCTTATTAATAAGACCCTTGACCTTGCATAAGTTTGTATATTGTGATTTATTACAATGGTATCAAAATAACGAAATATCTTCAAAAACACAATACAATTATTGGAAAAACACAACATGCGTGATTGCGAACATCTTTTTATTTCTTATACAAAAATAGTCTTAACCTGTGAATTCGGCGGTGGTGCACGTACGCAGATAACCACAGACCCACAGCGGGCGTCTACCTATTTTTGTCTCCTTCACCGTTAATCGCCCGTATTTTGTTCCTAAAAACCGCAACCGTCATTTTTCTTATACAGTAAAAGTTTATCGGCCAAAACCTTCGCAACAATCGACAAGAGGACAAAGATGGCAGATCTTCGTTGAGAAACATTTAACTGCATGATATATATTCTGGAATCTTGTTGGGCGCCTCGCAAGTTGCAGACCCAAATAGAACACGATATCTCTCTGAAGAATTTCAATACTGCACGTAGTTATAACTAACTATTATGAGGGTGGGAAAGGGTATTTTCGTGAGCAGTGAATGGTCAATATTTGTTCGCGTGAAATGTGAAATGCTTGATTTTAGTGTCGTGAAATGTGATTTGTTCTACAGCCGTCAGGCGTGATTGTCCATAAAAATGCTACGTGAAATGAGAATTAAGGATGTCTGTTTCGTGACTGTGATTTTGCTTTGTTTATTTCGATCTATTTTATAATAGTCATAATAGACATGATACGCGATAACTGATTTATATGATCTCACTCGATTGCACAAGAGTAAAAACTTCCGGAGGCCTTTCGGAGGTTATCGGACGCACTCGTCACTCAAACTTGTAAGTTACGATGTAGTTTTTAACTGACAGGTAGAGAAGTGAGAGAACTTAAAGCGTAGATACTGTACCATGCATTAAACATACTCTTAATAAACCTATTGTTATTATATTACTATATTATTTTATTAGAATCTAATCTTGTCCGTGAAATTGCTTTTTTAAGACACGTGAATCGTGAAACGGCTATTTTCGTTGTGAAACGTGACCCATACCCCCCTTCCCACCCACTATTATTGCAAGCTTGTGGGGGAGTACAGACGTTCTGTCTGTAAGAATTGAAAGGTTTTGCCGCCCTTTCTCTGAACAAAGAAAAATAAGAACAAAATACTTCGGCCGTTCATTATAAAAAAAATACTTAAGCCTTTTACAACGGAAGGGCTTGTGCGGGAGTACAGACATAAAAAGAACAAAACAATAGACACTTCGAAAATAGTTAACATTTTATTCAACGTTTCGACTAGGTTTCGGTCATCATCAGGAATTACGATAGATATCTTATACACACTAGATAGCGCATTTCTATTAGTAAAACTAAAGCCAAGAATATTCCCGCAGCGGTTACCCCCATTTGAATAGATGGCGGCCATGTTGGTCGTTCCCACTCGCTAATAAACACTTAAAAATAACAATAACTTTCATCATTTGGATACTTTAAAAATGTATTTGGAATAGGGTTAACATAATATTTAAGTTACCTGTTTAAGAAATAAGAAATATACAAATCTTCTCTCATTTCATGGGAACGACCTGAGACTGCAATCACGGCTTCAATTTTTGAATTGCAGAATAATTAGATGCACTATCTAGTGTATATAAGATATCTATGGGAATGACGCTATTGAAAAATACTGAGATATATATTTACAAGTTAAGCGGATCAAATTACGCGCTAATTAAATATCACAAGTTTCTTAAAGGCTTTTATAGTTCCGTTGTATAATTATGGGTTGTATAATTATTCCATGTGCATGGGGGGGGGGGGGGTGGGGGTTATATTAAGGACCTCTAAATGGGATGTGTGCATCTTTTAAATGGCATGGCCATATATTGTGTGCACTACTGTTTGTTACAAATTGTGCAACCCATTTAATATGTTCGAGAACAAATGTTGTAAGTTAAAAAAATGCATTATACATTCTTCCAGATTTTCAAAATTATGTCTTGACCCTGATGTGCTGGAGTTGTGTATAAGAAATACAGGAGACATACGCAATGATCGTTAAGACAACAGCACAAGAGCATTCCGCAAGGCAGCATATAGACAATTCATCTTAGCACGACATGGCCATCTGGGCAGGGGAAGTAGAAGAGTATGTCCTTCATGTGTTGTTTTGAAAATTCGAGAACGATTTCCGTCAATAACTGGAGTTTACATGGGATATAGAGAAAGCTGAAATTTTATATTATGCTATTTAAAATCCACAGTACAAAAGCTATATTTATCACTGAAACTTACATGGGATGTAGGAACACAATGAGAAGTTAAAATGTTACATATTTACATACTCATATTCATGATTTTTTGTGTTACTCTGAAAATATGCCTAAAAAATATCACATTCTCTAAACGACCTGGTCCTGTATCTCAATTGGCAGAGCATTAATTGGGCTAGTACTCCAAAGGTATAGGTTCGATTCCCACTGTGACCAGGCATATTTTTCAGCCTACATGATGTGGATATACACTCAGAGTAACACCAAAAACATCATATTCATTGTTACATATTCATATTTATATTGTAAATTTCTTCGGTTATTTAAAATATGAATTTATTATATGGCTGAAATACAGCATGTGGTTCAAATACTGCCACATTTCACCATCACTTTTAAAACAGCAGCTTGTACATGTTAGAATGTTAGGGTTTGTAATCCAAGTGATTATATACATTTTAAGACCTGACCAGGAACGACTGCGAAAAATGCAGCACGAGGTCCTCTGGTAGGAATCGAACCTACGGCCCTGCGATTCCGGTGCAGCGCTCCACCGCAGCACTCCACCGCAGCACCAGAATCGCAGAGCGCTGCACTGGAATCGCAGGGCCGTAGGTTCGATTCCTACCAGAGGACCTTGTGCTGCATTTTTCGCAGTCGTTCCTGGTCAGGTCTTAAAATGTATATTATCACTTGGATTACAAACCCTAACATTCTAATATTAATTCCACCAAGTGAAGTGCAAAGAAACTACATCATTCAAGTCCAGCCTGTACATGTACATGTACATTTATAGCAATGGGCCATTCCAGAAAAATATCTGCACCACCCCTATGAAGCAAAGTATTGCTGTCCAGATGTGATATATATAACAATGTGCTATGACATCAAATTTTGAGCGGGGTTAACTCCCCGTTTCCTCTGTGGGTGTGGCAAAATTTGGATATTTTCTGGAATGACCCTATTTCAAGCCAACCTAATTATTCCTTTGTGACCCTGCTTCTACGTTCAGCAATTTCTTTTGTCAGAGGTGGTGATATGTCAGCGATAGTTGGTGAAATTAAAGCAGGATCACTCGTACTAAGGGCAACAAGATGTGTCACAGACTCTGTATCATCATTTCTCCTTCTTAATATTTTTTATGTTAGCACTGGTATATACTCATAGCCCTTAGCCACTTTTAAAACTTTGACATCCCACTGCCTTGTCCTTGCATTGTATTTCCTTGTAACTAACTTGTCACCTGACCGTGTTGTTGCCTGGGAACAAATAAAATTTAGACAGTCACATTATGCATGGTTCAATCCTTTCTGTTACCATCCCCTGGGCAACCCCCAGGGATTTGCGGGCTTTTTAATTCCAAAATATCAATTCTTCACCCCTGGGCAAATAAAGAAAGTGTGTGAACATTTATATTCCCTTGTGTGTGAACATTTATATTCCCTTACCCCTGGGACCAGATGCTCAATAAAATTCCCACCCGCGGGAACTGTCAGTGTACATTTCCTGGGGGATTGTAACCCCGGGGGATTGTGAACCATGCATTATGGTGTGTTCAATTACCAAAAAATTCAATTACCAAACACAACATGATATGCATGCTAAGAATGGGTCGTTCCAGAAAAGATCCATACTCCCCCCACGGAGGAAATTTCTGCCGTCCGGAGGGGGAGGGGAGAAAAAATTGTTTCTGATAATAGTAAATGTATTAGGACATCCAAAGGGGGTAGGGGGGTTAACTTCCTATTTCCTCCGTGGAGGTACGGTGGTATGGATGTTTTCTGGAATGCCCCAATAACAAAAACAGTAAAACACATAGCATCACCGGCATTAGCCATTGACAATGGCATAGGTAATCTATTTCTCTTGCTTACATTTCTGGGATGGCAAGAAATAGTTGAAAGCACTATTTCTTTGAAAGAAAACTATTGGGTAACATATAAGCTTTTCTAAAATTGGCTATCCAGGTAAACACATTCTTATCCAGGTAAACACACAAAGGGGTCTATTTATATATGCATGTTTATTTATAAAAAATACAAATACATTTCTATAATATATTCAAATCGAAGAATAGTTATTAGGTTTCTTCAACAGTTTAGCATATTGTAAATAATGAGTTTACCTTTGAGATTACCTTCGGTAATACTAGAATGTGACAAAGCCTCTATCTCAGCCACATGTGTTTCAGATAGCTGACTTCTTCGTTTCCGTTGCGACTGAGGTTGCTTCTGATTCGTATTCTCCCTTACAGAAAAGTTTAGAAACTAAAAGTTAATATTCATTATATATTCTTAAATCGAATACAGGAAAATAAATATAAATAAATTAAATGATCTTTACCTTCTGCGATATTCCAAAGACAACAGATGTACTGCGAAGTCGCTATCACTACATTTTGTATACCCAGCCTCACTTTTCGCGTTTCTCCATGCCTCAAATATCGTTAAAGGTAAATATATACGTTTGTTCGCACTATTCCAGCCTTTTTGCGACCCTATCGATCCACTATATTTTGGCATGTAGTAAAACACTGACTACCGGAACACCGGAACACCACCGGAACACCACCTAACCCCAACCCTAACCCCCAACCCTAACCCTAACCCCCAACCCTAACCCTAACCCCAAACCCTAATTCTAACCCTAACCCCAAACAAAATGGTGGTGTTCCGGTGTTCCGGTGGTGTTCCGGTGTTCCGATAGTCAGTGTTTTACTACATGCCCTATATTTTCGTTTTCTTCCCGAATTATCTCGTCTCCCACCATGCGCTACAGCACTTGGCGCCGCCATCTTGGATTTGATAACTTGAAAACTACAGACTGTAGTTTTCAAGTTTATATGTGCGCAGAAAGGATGCGCACGCGGTGACACAGCTCCTTTAAGGTTATCAGGGAATATCCCACTACATAAGGAAGTATTAAGTTAAATATGTATGCCAAGAAAGGTGCAACTGTCTCTTTGGAGTCTTTTAACAGTTTAACTGCATGGCATGTGCTAAAACCTGGACGATGGACGATGGACGATTTTTGGCGTCTACTGGAACAGTAGTCGCCATATGCTGTCGACAAGGGGTTTAGATGTTTTGAATGGACGGTTCACTTTTCCTGCGAACAGGCTCTTTAATTTGGCTAGGTTAAAGCCCGCGCATCTAAAAATGTTTCCGAACTGTTTACGATAAATGGTTTTATCAACGCCGTCCAGCCTTGAGACTTATTTTTTCCGACGTTATTATAAAGAACTCCGCGAGTATTTGCAGTAGAAATACGAAAATATCACCAAACAAATTCCGCTTGAGACATACTATAATGTAAAATAGCCATAAAATATAAATTAGTCATTCTCGAACAATGTAACCAATGTACGACAATGTATCACTAAACCATACCTTTCGCCGAATATAACTTTGGCCCCTTTCAACCTATCTTTTCGTAATATTCTTGTTCGAATCACAATCCAAAACACTATTTAGAGTGTTATTTTCAAGTTTGTAGCTACAGATTTGCAACTTTTATTTCGGTATTTCAGAATATACAGCTTGACATATTAAAACAATGCGATATTTATATATATCCTAGACCGCGCACAGGCCCTCAAGGTGAAATGAGAGCCAGCATCGATGACTAATGAATTTGAATATCTGCGTCTAATCGTGACAAGAAATTCTCATTGGTCAGATGCAATAATTTATATGTTTCCGCTGAGCTCTATATATGTCCACTGCTGAAGCACTATGCATAAAAACACATTAATTGATCAAATTGATCTTGGCCATCTTATCTCAAAGCACGAAATGTTCTGTTTTGAGAAAACAGTATTTAAAACATATTTTAAACTTTTGCTTGAATATCTTATATTTCGAAAAACAGTATAATTAACTGTACGGTCTAAATTTAGTTTGGACGAAAGTTGTAAACAACACCATATAAGGATAGACATTCCATATTTGGAAAAACGAACGTTACGGGGCAGATACTCAAATTCATTAGTCATCGATGCAGGCTCTCATTTCACCTTGAGAGCCTGTTCGCAGGCTATATACATCCTGGCACTCGGGAAACGTCGGAAATTCTAAAGGTCAAATTACCCCTTCATGTAGCGTGATTTCCACGTGCATCGGGTCTATGGGTGCTCATTATTGGCCAATTTTAGCGCGTGGCACGCGCGTGCGAGTAACAACCCGATATTCTGAAAAATTAAAAATAAATATTTCTAGTGCGCCGTATTCAAACGAAACTTTCTACACGAAAGCGCTTGAATACAAGGGGTATTTCACTCCTATTGACTTAGTCAGAAGGTATTCAATTTTTCAGTCCATGTTTGGCCAAGCGGTAAGTAAATATAGGATTTTTTTGGTTCAGTGTAATGTTATGACGTCATTTGACCCACCGTTCGAAAGGTTGTTTTATGAGGATTTCAACGGTGGTTTTTGTTTTAAAGGTCGAGTAAATACTTGCCGAGATATTTTAATTTTCCCCACTCCAAAGTCGGAAATGTGAATATAAACCGGACGGCATTGACATTCTTTGTTTTTGATCCAATAGACGCCATCTACGCTACAGCGTACCTATTTTTATTTACAGTCGAAAGTCAAAACACTAAAATCCGCACACTGCCGCTCTTGTACTTTGTTGTCATTTATTGTATATTTCGTTGTGTATTAATAATAATACTAATATTGCAACAAAGAATGGCTTTTCCGTAAGATTCACTGCATAAGTAGCAACATTTAACTTTTATTATTGGTAATGCAAAATTTGGGTAGCCGCTGAAGTATAAATACAAAACAAAACATAGTTTATGATAACAAAATGATAACCTATTGCTTTATTATTAACTATTATTTATTGTTATTCACTAAAATTGCTGAAGCAGTTTTCATCAATAAAACTAAAAATTGAAACAAATATCGCGTTCCCGCCAAAAATCGCGCGGGAATTTCTTTTTGCGCTTGCCAGGCTAGCCCGTCTCATGTTAACCTGAAGTTCAGGCCCTAATTTGAAATAGGGCCTGACACAAAACCTGTCTAGACCGTAGGACGCCCACATGTTATTTTTAGACACACATGCAATATGATTGACAAGTGTTGTAGATTTCGTTACACAAAAAATTTATATTCTCATGAACATGTCCGCAGAGCATTTTGCTTTTTAATTAAACTTAAAAACTCAAGGTACTTTTATATAATTAAGAGTCAGTTTCTCTATTTAACCGAACAGGCGAACAGCAAACAAAGATTTAATTAGTCAGTTCTGTGCACGGCTTGACTGCCAAACTTTCTCAAGGTCTCAACTTGCTGGACGCGGATATAGTCGATATACTCTAACGACTAACGGGCTAACAACAGCAACAATTAAAATTCTCAATCATACCACGAAGAAGGCGATGTAGCTCAGAAAACAACGCCGGTAGGACCTGATATTAAAAATAAGACTTTTGCCGGCGAAGCAAGTTGGCAGAACATCTTGGCTGTCAACAACAAGCTTTCGAATACAGGACTAGTCAGGCTGTTCTTTCAGCGTCGTGTGTCCAAAATTCGTCAAAGATTTTGATGAAGCCCTTTCAAAATACTGTTTGTTTGATTTATTTTCTGCCATAAAGCATAAAAGAAAAGAAATTCGACTGAAGAAATCGATAATGGAATTTGTTACGTGCGTTTGACCTTTATATTAATTCTCGCCTTGACCGAGCTATTTTTAAAACTGTTGTTTATGTGAACTTGCAACCAATCAAAATCCTCCATGATGCTGATCAACCAATCAGATTTCCCGTCCACCAGGTGGACGGGAATCCCACAGTTTAGATAGGTTTTGTGTCAGGCCCTATTCTGTGATTAGGGCCTGAACTTCAGGTTAGCCTCATGTGAAACAAATAACAACTTGGCCCAGCAAAGCGAGCTAGCCCGGCTCGTATGATTGACAGTTCTTTAAATAGAAATTATATAAATTATTTTACAGTCAAAATACAAGTACCTTCCGCACTTCCGCTTCTGTAATTTGTTTTGTATTTATGTAATTTGTTCTATTTTTCTGTAGCGAATACCGCTTTATCGGTAATATCTCTATCCTTTATATACGTCAATTTGTAGCAAAGGATACACCTTTCGTTTAGATTCTTTGCATAAAAGTAGCAAACTTTTGATTTTAGTACATCAAATGATTGTAGTCGGTAATTTTAAATTTGTATAGTATGAACACACTATGAGCGGCGGTTTAAAACCGATTTATCAGCAAATATCGCTATAAGATCTAAGTTTCGCAACCTTTATGCAAAGAATCTAACGAAAGGTGTATCCATTGCTACAAATTGACGTATATAAAGGAAGGAAAGCGAAATTATACCGGACCCTGCCGCGATATTTGCCAACAAAGCGGTAATCGCTACAGAAAAATATGACAAATTACAGAAATACAAAACAAATTACAGAAGCGGAAGTGGGAAGGTTCTTGTATTTTGACTGTAATCAATGCAAATGTTACAATTCTCAACATCGTACATTCGTGGCCTGTTGATTATCGTAAATATTGCTCAACTCAAGTTCAAACTTACTTCCAACAAGACGCTATATGGAGCGTAAACTCGCTGGGGCTATACAACGGACGCACATTACTGTTAAGATCTAAATGCTGATTTCTACTGTTGCGTTTTTCGTACGCACCTACACGCACGAAAAATTTTGAATCCTTTTATTTTTAAATATTTTACAAATAAGTTAACAAATGCATACTAAAACTTGCGGAACAGTAAATTCTGTTGCTTTATTTATTTGGTTATTTTATAAGTAAACGGAATCCGCATTCCGCGTTTTATCCCAATCCAATAAAACTTCCGGCGTTTATGCCCACAAGTAAAGTTATATTTTGTAGTATGCTACATATTTCTTCTGTCTGCCGCCAGTTTAAAACGTTCAAAATAAAATATTTGGGGGCTTTTGGGCTAAAAATATTATCAAAATGAAGAGAGAAATGAGACGAATCCACTGGTATACGGCCGACAAAGAGAAAACCAATGATGCCAAAGTTATCAAGGATCAAACGTATTGCATTTTTTATAATTTGAGCGATTTCTCAACAAATAATACACTTCGCTTGGCTTGCAAATACAAAGGCTATAAATCGCTAGAATACTGTTGTCAGTTGTTTAGTAATACAGTTGACATCCGTAAGTACAATTTCTCATTATCGTAAATACAATTTCTTACGCTGAATCGAACGGTGGTATTTTTATCCTTATTGCGCCATTTATAGGCAATACAAATACAATACAAGGTCGCACCATGGATTGTAAAATAACAATGTCAACAATACAATTTCGCTTGATTTTCAAAGGCCATAAATCGCTAGAATTCTGGTGTTTAGTAACAGATTTGGCATCCGTAAGTACAATTTCTCACGCTGAATCGAACGGTGGTATTTTTATCCTTATTGCGCCATTAATAGGCATTACAAATACAATATCATATTTCACACTGAGTACACTTGAACACTACAGTTTTCACGGACTGTTGTTCGATAATTTTTATATTGATATGACACCAATATGCTTCTCATAAAGTAGTTATTTATTAAAACTACGTTGTGCAGTTTAAGTTATAACCATTTACCTTGAAATTGTCTTTGGCTCGTTTATATTCAGATTCAGTATATTATGCCTGGTCGTGCACGGGAATTCAACGAACCAAATTTCGAATTTTCAGAGTCGTGCACCAAGAAATACGCATTAAATAAACTAGCAAGAATGTCCAGAGTTAGACACAATGCAAAATGCATAGGAAACAGGTACAATTGGTTCAACATTTTCACGAAATTGTTTGAAACATTTTGCCCGCTGAGGCCCCACTCCACGAAACACGAAAGGCCCCGCCATTTTGAAAAGGATCAAGCAGCTCATTAATATTCTATTTTGTGGCTATCGACGATTGGAGATTGGAGATTGGACATTGGAGATTGCCGATCCAAGAACAGAGCCGAAACCTATACTCGTCTGGGGCACAGTGCCCCAGCGAGTAATTAGTGAGGATTATACATCCTATCAATGATTAACAATAAATGATAGTTAACAATAAAGCAATAGGTTATCATTTTGTTATCATAAACTATATTTTCTTTTGTATTGCTTCAGCGGCTACCCAAATTATGCATTACCAATAATAAAAGTTAAATGTTGCTACTTATGCAGTGAATCTTACGGAAAAGCCATTCTTTGTTACAAGTAATGCAATATTAGTATTATTATTTATTATAATCATGACAAAATTCTGGATGCTGATTGTTTGAGAGGAGTACAATTATTTCATTAATTGTACTTCAGTACAATTAATGATTTTCCCAAAACAAACAAAATGGCGGAAAGGTATTTTAAACACAAATGTGAAATGAAATTGCCCTAGAGGAACTAGATGAAAATACAAACAAAAGCACAAAATGTTGCTTTAAAGTGCAAGTCAAGTCCGTAATGTAAACAAACGGTTTGTTTACATTTTGAACTGCTGTATTTTTTTAAATATGATGTACTGTCTAATAGGCCATGGGCCAAGTGCCGAAAACGTGACTTTTGAATACGCACCTCGGGGAACCAAAACATTTCTTCAACAACTATTAGTACATGTATTTTAGAACAAAATTATGTGGTATGCCAATCGTGAGTCTTGCACATTAATGAGAAAAATCAACCGCTTTCTTGACTGATTTGTATGAAATCACCAATATTTCGTTTCAAATGCACAGCATGTTTATATTTCTTAACCAATCAAAACGGATTTTACCCAGCGATAAACCTATCAGATAAGAGTATCATGTTTCAGTCACAACAAAGAAATTGTAAGCAAATATGGCGTCTGTCGGCGAATTAGGCAGACCGCCACGGAAAGATTTTGCATTATGCATATAATAAATAATGCAAGAGGAAAATTAACATCTTTTACATATACATCTTGGTGCAATTTCGTGATATTCGCAGCAAAGTGGAAGAAATTTATTTGTAAGGAGGGTGAAATCGCACATGATTCGGAGGCGAAACTTGATTTGCGTCTCGATTTACAGTGTGAGACAACGCACACAGATAATGATAAAACGTTTCTGCCAATACCAGCCTACTGTAAATTTCACCGGAAGTGCTACAACAGGTTTTGTAACAAACAGAAGCTCGAAAGGGAAGAAAGAAGACAAGCTGTAAGGGACGAAAATGCGCAAAAAGGTGAGAGATGATTGTGGAATTGTGCAAAATATAAATAATAGTGGTATTTTATCACAACGAACCGAAATATGATCACGTTAGGCCATTCACTAAACTCAGATATGTCCTAAATCCCTAAATAAGTCATGGAAGACTAGTATACTGAGTTAAAGTTGCATTATATTTTCAGTGATACCAATGTTGGCATGGTGATTTTTATTATTACAAATGTATTATTTTGATACAAATTCAAAATTATGCATTTCGGTACTTTGTCTTTATTTTAAAAATACACACTTCCAAGAGTTTTATTAGCAGAATGTATGTAGACTACAATGTGTTTCAAAAATTATATTTTCAGTGTTTAATAATCCATGCAAACAACAAACTGATGCATATATAGGTTTGTCTAAATGTAGTTTTCCACCACTGTAGTTAGTTTAGCATTAAATTTCACATTAAATTTTAAAAAACAGAGACATTAGTTCATCATGGAAGTAAGTAAACATCATTCAAAAATACATTAAATGTGACTCAATTGTCCAGGGGTGACTGTGTGGTTAATCCATCAGGGTTCGAACAAGACCCAGCCCTCTTTGGGGTGCCAAATAATAGTATATATTGCCAATTGTGGTAAGTATGCTTGATTAATCTCTTAGATGATTGTGAGCCTCCACATAAGGAACGAAGATTAACCAGAGCTCATACATCAGTTGGGGCTCCAGAAAAAGGACGTGAAAATGTTCTTCCGTCAGTTTGTATAATTTGTAAAAAAGCCAAGTACACTTACAACAGAGAGAGAAAAAGGAATGTGGAAAAGCTTAAGAGAGTTGAAACATTTACAGCAGGAAGACTTCTTGAGGCAGCTCAGCTTAAGGAACGGCATGACATATTAGTCCATTTGGAGGGAGCAGGAAGGGATCTACCAGCTTTAGAGCCAAGGTACCATCATAGCTGTTACATGAATTTAACAAGATTTTTATCTAAGCCACCTAAAGAGATGTCAGAAGAAAGCCTTTACTATCAAAAGGCTTATGAAAAGTTCTGCGAAAGTATCGTGCTTCCAAAAATTATAGAAGCCAAAGAAATCTTGTTGTTGACGTCCCTCAGAGAGTCATTCATAAAGATTGTCAAACAGGTTGAAGGTGTGGATACATCATATCGGACATCTAACCTGAAGCAAAGAATGTCGAAGAGTTATCCACAACTTCAATTCACTCTCGCCATGCCACTGGGATATATTGTCTATTCAGGGGCCTATGAAGCATCAGATCTTGTAAGAAGTGCACTTTGTCAAATAGATATAGATCATGACAGCCAGGAAAGTGAAGAAGATGGAAGCCCTCATAATGCATCTTCAGCCCCACAACAAAGTGACCCAGATGAATTACTCACAACTTTTATGTCGTCACAAATTGTAAAGAATGCTGTTCAAGATTCTTTGTCTACTTTTCACCCACCTTGGCCTCCAACTGCAGAAATCCTAAACATAAATACAGTCAAGGCTCTTGTTCCGCACCAGCTCTTTAATTGGATTGCCTGGACAACAGGATTAAATGATAACCCACAAGCCGATACTTATGTCACAGTGAAAGAGGTAGAAGAAAAGAAGATTCTTGCTATTGCACAAGATATAATGTATCTCAAGGCAAATGGCAGAATAGCAACTCCAAAACATCATGCCCTTTCTATGACAGTTAGACATATGACTGGATCTTCACAGCTTATCAATATTCTAAATGGTTTGGGTCACAGCAGTTCGCACAGTGCCACACTGGAACATGACACTGCGTTGGCTTTGGTTGAGCTTTCCCGTGGAGAACTCCCTGTTCCCAAAGGAATTATGGATGGCCTGTTTACAACTATGGTTTGGGACAACATAGACTTTGGAGAAGAGACTTTATCAGGAAAAGGCACAACGCACAGTACTAATGGTATCATCATTCAAAGGAAACTAACTGATGAGGTTATGCCAAACCAAGGTCCAGCCAAATCAATCCCAAAAAAGAAACAGAGGTCAGTTGAGGCCCCTTTAACAAGATGGGCTCTACCTTTTTGCGGTACATCAAGAACAAAAGATGGACCTGAATGTATTGGTAAAGATATTGATATAGAGAGTGATCCACATTGTGCTTCTCGAGTTAACCCCAAAACTCTAGATCAAGCCTATATAATGACACGGATTAAAGCGGCAGATGAAGAGAAGACAACTATTCCAAGCTGGACGGGTTTTAATACATTGTTGAGCACCAACATTCCTAGACAGTCAATCATTGGCTACCTACCAGTTATCGATGCAAGCCCAACGGAAATGGAAACTGTGAAGACAATTTTAGTCCGCAGTGTACAGTACGCAGATCTTCTTCATCTGGCCGTGATTGTTCTTGTTTTCGACCAAGCCATTTATGCAAAGGCCCAAAAAATAATATGGGGAGATAACGATGATGAATTGAAGAAGCGACTCGTTGTACGCCTTGGCTCTTTCCATACTAAGATGTCATATTTGGCATGCATTGGTCAGCGATACAAAGATGCTGGTTTGTCTGACATTTTTGTAGAGTCAGAATTGGTGGCAAGTGGCTCTCTAGCTGGGGTTATGAATGGTAAACATTACAACCGGGGTGTTCGGGCACACAAGCTTGCAAGTGAAGCTTTCCAGCGACTACGATTCCTAAAATTTCTTGAAAGCATTCCAGAAGAAGAATCCAAAGAAATCCAAGATATCATTTCCAAGTTGTATTCAACATTTCCGACCAAAGATTACCGAGAAATTTTAGAAGACCAGAAACTGTCCAACGTCATATCAGCCTATGATCAGTTTAACCAATCCCAAATTCAAAAGAATGGCAATTTTGCATTCTGGTCATCATATATTGGAATGGTAGAAGAGCTTCTCTTATTCATTAGAGCAACACGTGAAGGAAATTGGCTACTACACCTTTCAGCAGTACGAAACATGTTGCCATGGTATTTTGCATACAACAGAATAAATTATAGCCGTTACCTAACTGCTTATTATCTTGAAATGTGCGACCTTCCAAAGACACATCCAGATATTCATGAAAAGTTCATGTCGGGCGAGTTTTGTGTACAAAGGCAAAGCAGCCATGGTTTTGCTCAAGTTGAATGTGATCTAACAATTGAACAAACGTGCAACCGTGACTCCAAAACCAAAGGAGGATTAACAGGGTTCACTCAGCATAGAGGAGCAGTTCACAGATGGATTCTTTCACAGCCAGCCAGAGCTGCCATAACAAACGAATGCAAAGTAATGGCTGGTCAAAATTTTGACCCTAGAACCAGACGAGAACTTGATAACGCTAGAATAGCACGTGATGAAGATGATATCCAGAAAGTTATAACCACAATTGAGGCAATGGTGAATCCATTTTGAGAGGAGGAAACAGAATTATTACATCTATCGTCAGGAATTATAGCGGACGAAGCTGTTTCCACAGACCTGCTGCAAGCAAAAGAAGTGGGTGAAAAGGCTTGCCAAGAGTTCTGCATAACACGACTGCAAGCGAAACCTGTTGGGTTTTCAGAGCCATTGAAAAAAAGGAAAGTTCTAACATTTGGCACAATGGGAAAGAAGAAAACAACCAAATCAGCTGGTCGAGAGATTACTTTCAAAGCGGACAAGAAACTTTTTGCTGAACTTATATTAGCTGGAAGCACACGAAAGATCCAGTTAGACGAGATGCTGAAATACAATTTGGGGCCATTACCATTGTCAATTTCTACGCTTCATGGCACGCTTGTAAAAACCAACAAAGCAACACTGCTTCATCATATCGAAGGCTCGGTTAAGGATCCATTTCTTCAGAAGATTCCTCGGAGCAGTGTTTGGGTTCTTGATGGAATGGCTATATTACAACAGCTCAAACTTCGTGATGTAGCAAGTTTTGGCGACTTGGCTCAACTTATTTTTGCTAAAATCGTTGCACTTGCCTCACAATATCGCAGCCAAGAAATACATTTTGTTACAGATCGTTATCCAACTGTAAGCATCAAAAACTCTGAGCGTAGTCGAAGAGCCGCAACCGGAAGTGAACGAATTCATATCTACTCTGGTATGCAAGCAGTTCCGAAGCAATGGAGTAAATTTCTGGCTAATGGTCCAAACAAGGAAAGTCTAATTGAGTTATTTTTCCATGAATGGGGTAAATACTCTCCTTCAAGTTATCAGGATATCACAATCTTCCTTGCTCATGGCCAAGTGTGCCATGCTCTTCGTCCGACAGACAATGAAATACTTGTAGTACCTGTACCTGTACCCAATCTGAGATGTGACCACGAAGAAGCAGACACGCGGATGCTTCTTCATGCCATGATGCAGCTGATCGCTCTGAAGTTGTTGTGTTTAAAAGTGTGGACACTGATGTTTTCATAATTTGTCTTGCAATGTCCAAAGAGTTTTCTTGCCAGTTACTGTTCCATACCGGAACTGGAACAAAGATACGAACAATTGATGTTCAGTTGGTACGCAAGCAGTTAGGTGATGAGATCTCACATGCGATGCTCGGATTGCACGCCCTTTCTGGATGAGATTCCGTAAGTGGCTTCTATGGCAGAGGCAAAGTGAAAGGAGCGAAGCTTTTGTTGACGGAGAAGACATACCAGGAAACATTAGGAGAACTGGGCATGCAGCATGACCTTTCAGAAAATCTGTTCAACGAAGTACAGAAATATGTTTGTCACCTATATGGTCAAGCCGATTGCATCGATGTAAACACAGCCAGATACAATTTGTTTCGTCTAGGAAAGCACTCTGACGAGCTATTGCCTCCAACGAAAGACTCTGAAAAAACATGTGATGCGAGCCAACTACCAAGCAGCTGTTTGGAGGAGAAGCTTAGAACAACTTCAGGACTTACCAACCCCTGTCGGCAAAGGCTGGAAACTCTCAGAAGATGGCACTCTAACCATTGATTGGTGCGATTTACCACCTGCTCCCGACACTATCCTGAAAACTGTGCAATGTTCGTGCAAAACTAGAGGATGTGGATCAGCTAAGGGTATGTACAATAATAAATTATGAAGTTTAAACTAACATAATTACTAAAATATGGTAATACACTAGCAATTATTTAAAGGCATACAGTCACTTAATATTTGGTACAATATGTCTACAATTCAAACTCGAAGTTTCCGTAACGTTTGTTGGCTCATATCAAGCTAAAAGTATGTCGCTCAAACGGTGTCTGTGTGCCTTTAATTAGTATTTATGTGTTACTTTTACTTTTATTTGTGCAGGACAAAGTTCAACTGTGTGCCTTTGCATAAAAAACAATTTGCCATGTACACTATTGTGCAAATGCCAAAACTGCATAAACAAAAACGAGTTTGGAGACGAGAATGACGATGATGGCGATGGGATGGATTCTGATGAAAAGGATAGTGATGAAGATATATGAAGTTGATATCTATATAATATGACACTGTGTTTTACTTCAAAATATGGGGAAAACTCTTTTAACTGAATTTGTAGAGTGTTTCAATGATGGTAAAAATTATTCTAAATTTGATAGAATATGATATGGAGGTTACTTCAATCTATTAGATGTAAGATGTATCAACTGAGCCACTGTAACTTGTCTTATATCACACTTGCGTCGGTTTTCTTTGTTCGTCCGAGGTTTATAACTAGCTTATATACCTTGAATAAATTATTAGATTAAACTTTTCGACAAAACGCGAGAATTTTTCATTAAAAATTTTTGAAAATGACAAAATATGTTGGAAAACCTGCGCAAGTGTGATATAAGTTAGTTATAAACCTCGAAAGTCGGTTTATAACTCTTACTTAATTGTCCATTCCAGAAAACATACCACTACACCTACAGAGGAAATTTCTGCCGTTTGATGGAGGGAGGGGAACATTTGTTTCTGATAATAGTGATTGCATTAAGATATAAATAGGAGGTACAGTAGGGAGTTAACTTTCAGTTTCCCCTGAGGAATGTATGAAAGTTTTCTGGAATGATCCAATGTATAAGGGTTGCAGCATCCAGTACATTATATGTTATATGTCTATCTTTGTAATAAATTCTAATTGAGTAATGTCATAAACCTTCCAGTAAAACAGACACTGTTGAGTGGTGGGGGAGGGGACTTTTAGACAAGTAATGAATGCGCATTGATTGACGGATGGAATGTACTAGCAAATGCAGGAGGTGCTTACTGAAGGATTTATGGTAAACAGTATTTAAATCAAACTGAACAGTATTTCATGGTTCAATACCTAAATACAGAAGACCCATCCGACTTTAGCCTATAAAGAAAACACGTGATTAACCAACTTGTAAGATATAAAAATTGTTATGTATATTTGAGAAATAATACTGATTAAATAAACAATAAGTATTCATTTCAGTGCCACCTTATAAACTGTTACAGTTGATATTTTACACAAAAAATAGTATGAAAAACTTTTTACAGATATTACTAACAGATTGCACACCTTGGCGCATGGTCATTGCAAATGTTTTCCAGTCAGTTTAACAATTATTATGTGAAAACATAGTTAATATAGAGAGCAATTGGCATTAAATATGAAATTACGCAATCCAAGATGGCCGCCAAGGAAAAGAAAACTTTACATACAATTGACTCGATTTGTGACTTAATGTGCAAGTTTCAGGCTTGACATACATAAAAAAACAATCAACAATACATAAGCTTACTGTACTACAGTGTAAAATTTATCTGGTTCCCCGAGGTGCGTATTCAAAATCAATTTCTAAACACATTTTTGGCACTTGGCCCATGGCCTATATGTTCTCAACTGAGAATATTCGGTATTACCCGTGCCAGACTATCGCCTGCGCTACCTGACGCTGACGCTTTCGCATATCATTATATATAAACCAATCACAATCGTGTTTCTATCACACGTTCTTCTCGAGCTTTGAGTTCT
>CACRXK020009387.1:0-15756 GCA_902702795.2 Paramuricea clavata
TTATCTGCTGAATGGCAATAAAACTATAATGCAGACAGTTACGAGTTGTTTTATACGAAAAGTCAAACTCTACTTGAATGTTTTGAAAAGTTTTCACACCGATTTTCACAACAAAACTAAATTTAAGAAACGTTGGATTAAGTTAGTGCGTTATTGTGTTCTCAATGTTTTGTATTTTGAATATATATATATATATATATATATATATATTATTTTCATTTCAAACTAAGTAAAAAATATCTGTGTGATACATATAAGCCAAAAACTCAAAGAGAAAACTATAAACCGTACGCGTTTCGTGTTCCCCACGCAAATAGTGATCATGTCGAATTGATATTTTGTCACGTCAACAGCTTTAACTGGATTTAGGGCTATTTTTCTCGCGTTTCCTTCGGTGAAAATTTTTTAAAGTTTGCACGTTTGCTAAGCATGACGATTCGCCAAACATATCAAAATTTCAAGAAATTCTATAAGACAGATTTTTTGTGGTCGTTATTCATGAATATCTCAAAACCTGCCTTATAAACATCCCTTCAAATTTTAATATGTCACTCCCCTTTCAACCAAAAATCTTAAAAAAAAAATTCAGAAAAATTGACCGAAGGAAAAAAAGATATTGCCGTTTGATTGTAAAATTAGACAATAAAAGTGCAAAAGATGAAACGTCATGGTTGCCATGGCAACACTAACACTGTTCCTATTTGTTCATATGTCGACAGCAGAAGACTTCTGAACTTTCCTGGAAATGATTATATTGCCCTGTCTTAAGTGTGTTCAATATAAATTTGGTTCAAAACGAAGGTTACCTAAAATACTTAAAATTTTAGAAAACTGTAGGGAGCAACCTTAAGTGCTACGTTTATTCATGGTGACCTTGCATTTCCTTAGCCACTTTTCGAGCAAAGCCCTTTATTTCGTCACGGAGATGCACATACATCCTTTTCAATTGTGTTGCCGTTTGTAATTGATTAGTAACCATAGTGACACAAGAATCTGTACAATTTTACAACACCGTTGATGTCCAGGGTTGGCAGGTTTGCTGAATAAGTAGGCCAAACACCGTCACACTAGGCCTTTAAATTGTTTTCTTTGTCTTGGCCTTTTGCTTTCTTTGTTGTCTAAACGGCACTAATGACGATTTGGCCTAATTACTCATCTAACTTACCAACCCTGTTGATATCTGAGCTCAAGAATAGGGAGTATAGGCATGCATGTAAAGATCCGTTTACACTTGTAATTTTGGCTGCATGCAGCGATTGCTATAGTGCAATTCTCTCCTGCTGCATGTGAACGAGTAGATGATCATGAGTAATGAATGTTCTGAGTATATGTATACCCTGATATGAACATTCATAATTTAATATCTACTAGTAAAATTACATAATTTAAAATCGCACCTAAAATCGCAACAAAAATTGCAAGTATACAGTATAAACGAGCCTTAAGACGGCGACGTCAGGACGACGGCTAAACAAGCGGTTTGAAATAAGTTATTGTGTATGGAAATCTCGTATGAATTTAATACAGTTTCGAACGTCGAGTAAAAAAGAGCTTTAACCTTCAGAGCAATTCTGACAACTCTGCCAGAAAATTATACTTATTTTATTTATTTATTTGATTTACCCAAAAACAGGAAGGGCGCACCCACAGAGCCGAAGCTCCAATAACGGGTTCCCCGCGTGAGTTGTAAAATACATAGAAATATTGTATACAAGAGTTAAACACTAAATAGTGCATCACAAGACATTTGACACAAACAGTCTTGTATGTGTGCGGCAATTCTGGGTTATAAACATTAGAATTTAATAAAAAATAGTAATTAAATAGACAACGTTTAAACGAAGACAATAAAGTTAAGTTTCTTAAAGATATTGGTAGAGTGTTCCACGTTCTGCATGCTCTGATATTAAAACTGTTTTGAAAGGTTACTGTTTTTGATTTGGTACTCTGAAGAAGGAGTCCTGATGTAGAACTACTGAGAGCGTCTGGTTACACGATTTGGTGAATTTAGTTTCACATGTTTGTCGGAATTTTCATAAATGCATTTGAATAGATAAATAAGATCCAGGTATTCATGCCAGTAGGTAATTGGAAGAATGTTGAGCTTAGCAAGTCTTTTAGGATATGAAATATCTGTTCGAAATGGAAGAGATAAAATAAACTTCGTGCTGCGACGCTGAACTCGTTCCAGGGTTTGAATGTCATTGGTGGTTTGGGGTGCCCACACTTGGCTACAGTAACCAAGTTGGCTTCTTACTAGGGCTAAATATGCAGGGTCTTTCGTACTTTAGGGTCACTTTCATGAAAAATCGATCTTTTTACGAACCCCAACATTTTGTTGCCTTATACCTGTCACGGCTTGAAATTCAAGCGTATACAGTATATATGAGATGGGAAAATAATGATGCATTTTGCCGTTGTCAACAGAGTTTGAACGACGTCAAATGCTCAAATGGTTTATGTCTGCATGAACAATTTTTTATGTCGAGCAACTGCAAAGCACTTTATTGGCTATTTTGAAATCATTATGCGGGTATAATGGGCCCTTAATGACCTTCTCTTATTATTGTGTGCGTAGTAATTGATTATTGTGTGTTGTAGTTATGAAAAAAAAATTCGTAATAAGATTTTATTGGCGAATATAGCATTCTTTCTGACGGCTACAATTTCTACATGCTAACAATTTAATATCCATTCGAGGATGTAAAACCCATTTAAATAACACTCGGCATATAACATTAGGCGCGGTAGATATAATCCTTGAAAAACGTATAGAATCCATGCAGAATCTTCAATGTAGAATTAGTGTCAGTTACCTTGCATTTTGTTAGTCACTATTCAGCAAAGCCCTTTATTTACTCACAGAGATGCACATACATCCTTTTCAATTATAATATTAGGCGACCAGTAGGTAGGTAATAATACTTTAAAAAACGTCGAATCTAGAATCTTAAAATGTAGATTTAGTCTCAGTGACTTTGCATTTTCTCAGTCACTTTTCGAGCAAAGCCCTTTATTTCGTCACGGAGATGCACATACATCCTTTTCATTTGTGTTGCAGTTTGTAATTGCATTAGTAACCATAGTGACACAAGAGTGTACAATTTTACAACACCGTTGATGTCTCGTCTGAGCTCAATAATAGAGAGTTTACGCATGTATTAGTTTCATATGAATTTAATACAGTTTCGAACGAGTAAAGGCCGTACAGACCGGACGCGATTTGGAAACTGAAAACTGAAAATTCGCGTCGCGTTGCCGAATCGCGTCCGGTCAGTGTGGGCCTTAAAACAGAGCTTTAATTTTCATGGGCCAGTTGTTCGAAAGCCGGTTATCTTAACCCTGGGTTAATGTAAAATCAAAAGCATACTATCCCAGCAGCTTGTTTATAGACTTTATAGACTTGGAAATTTTATTTTTCAGAAATCTTGTCAGGATCATCAGAAGTTTAATTTTCTAACGTTTTGAATTAAACAGACGTGCAGAAAAAATAAATCAAAGCAATGGGTAAAATTTTAACCCAGTTATAATGTTAGCTATATACAACCCACCTCAAAGGTTAAATTACCGTTAAGGCCTGTTTAAACGGATCCAACATTGTTGGACCAACATCATCCAACAATGTTACTGTAATAGATATGACTGCTTCTCTTTCAAATATTTTTGGTTAGATAAGCTTTACTCAAACTCTAAACCTAGTCTTGACAAAAATATTTGAAAAAGAATCCGTTTGGGCCATTATTTCAACAATGTTGGATGATGTTGGCCCAACAATGTTGGATCCGTTTAAACAGGGCTTTATTGTATCGACAGCCGTCGTCCTGACGTCGCCGTCTTACATGCGCAAGCTCGCTAATTAGAATAAGATACACCAGCATTTTATGTTCTAAAAGTTAAAATCTGCGTTAGTGTCACTGATTCTGTTTGCAAGAGAATTAATGACATATTGTATTAGCACAAATCTTCATGATGGTTTATGTATGAACAATTTTTTAGGTCGAACAGTTGCATTACACTTTCGTACTGACTCTATACCGTTTCCCCTTGTTATTAATTGATCTGACGGGATCTAAGTCGTTTTAACTTTGAATTATAATTTTCATGTACAATGTATGCAGTTTTAATATTCTTGCGTACAACCGCAATGTTTGTAAACTCCTAGGGATAATGACGTTTGAGTATTTACAACGAAAGGGTGATTTCTAAAGGTACTTCTTGATACAGCCTGTATACTGTCGTTATGAACACAAATGTTTTCATAATAAAATTTTATCGGCGAATACAGGATGTCCCAAAAAAAAACCCAAAACTATTGAAACAACGTATTGTTAGAATTTGAATGCCTTAGCGCCCTTAACACTAAGCTGAACGCAAATATGCATAAAATATTGACAGGGTGCATATATTATAAATAATTTATTGACTTATTACGAAATTAAAATACTGTATATTTGTAAAGCACACGATTTTCTGCTCTTGGGAATTTATAGCAACTTCTTAAACAGTTTCTTTATTCACAAAATTTACTTATCAGTCTTATGTCAAGCATTTATGCACTTGTGTAAGTTCAGCAGAGTGCAGTGGCATTCAAATTCTAACAAAACGTTATTTCAATGGTTTTGGGGGTTTTTTGGACAGCCTGTAGAATTATTTTTGTACGTTACAATTCGTAGAAGCTAAAATTTAATATGCCTTCGAGGATGTAAAACCCTTATAAAACACTGAGCGTATAATATTTGGCGCCGCTGTATACGAAGAGCGATTTAATCGGCTATTTTAAAATCATAATGCTTGTAATGCGTTTTAATGACCTTCTCGTATTATTATCAAGACACTAATTGATCATTGCTTGTTGTAGTGATGCAAAAAACATTTTCATAATACGATTTTATGGGCGAATACCATTCTTTTTGTAGGTTACAATTTCTACATGCTATGATTTAACATGCCTTCGAGGATGCATAACCCCTGCAATAACACTCAGCATATAATTTAATTATATTTTTATATAGCTACATATAGGCTGCACGTAATACTTGAAAAACGTCGAATCCAGAATCTTAAAAAACAGGCAATATTCAGAACACGGCGCAGTCGTTAGACCAGGCGCCTTTCACCTCTGAGTTCGTTAGTTCGATTCTCGCCACGGTCGCATGTGAAGAGTGTCGGTCTGCCGAAAGTCGTGGGTTTTCTCCGAGTGCTCCGGTTTCCTCCCACAGGGAAAGTTAACAGGTTGGCCAGGATAAACTCAGTCAAGAAGCTAACATCACAATTGCTGTAAAGATAAAATAGTAATTAGGTATTTAAGCGCAAGATAGATAAGTAATTAGGAATAAGCGCATTTGATCATATCCATGTGGATAATTTTGTGGTATAAATTTGCTCTATAGAAATGTTATTCGGAATAGCATTTTTATCATTTTTAGAAAAACACAAATGTGACCTCCAATGACGTCAATGGCGGTGGCGCTCCGTGGAAAACCAAATAACTTTATATCGCAATGTTTTTCTTAACTCTTTGTATTGAAAACAGAAATAATTGACTCTTCGTACGTCAAACTAGTTTTATTTTAAGACAATTTTGCATATAAGCTCGATGGTGTGGAACTAATTAGGCGCGCTAGCTGTTTCCCCCATGGCGATTATCTTTGTTGCTTCGTGCAAAAGCTTTTTGTGAACTTTGAATTCATTAACAGCATAAAAAGGACAAGGGAGTTCAACATTGATCATTGCCAGTGCTATTGGTCTGGAGAGAAGAAGTCGCCAAGAGCAAGGGAACTGCTGGTAAGTGTGTGCGGCTTTAACGCGATTTAGTAACTGTTACGGAATTTAACATTATAATTATTACTTCTAAATCATGCATAACTCGCTCTAATAATTATACCTTATACTGAAGTTGGTGCTCTAACAAAGTTAAGAATAATTAATCATATTAGAAAAAATCATGTTGTCCATGCACTATTTCGAAGACGTCGATAATTGATACAAATTTACACTACTTCGTTTGATTTCATATCAGTTTTTGTTGGTAGAGACTATAATAAGCTGTTTGAATGCATTACTTCTTCAGGATTTTGACACCATGGGCGTACAAGGCAGGGTGTAGCCATAAGTTGCGTCTGCCGCGTTTTGCTAAAGACATCATGCAACGGTCTCGCATATATATGCCGACGGAATCGAGTAAATAGTTCCGTAATAAGTAACAAGTTCGGTGAAGCGAAATACCCATCGCGAAATCAGATCTGGTCAGATCAACTGATTTTGAATTTGAATGTCTTCATCTGGATGGGTGACCAGAGCATTTCTTGAAGGTTTCCTGTACGACTTTCTTTCCTGCAAGATAGACACATGAATCACAAATGGTCATAATAAATCATGGCCTATAGATTACAGTCCAGGCACAGAGGGCGTTGCTCACAAAGAGGAAGTACATGCAGGACTTACATAACTTTTGCTGAAGTAGGTATAAGAGATAATAGCATGCATGATCGACAACTTCATGATTGACAACTTGAAGATTTAAGTTTCTGACTAGTAAGAGAAAATGCCTTCGTTCTAATGATCTTTTTGGCATTCTTAAAGCTCATTCGCAAGTTAATTATGCATAAAGGGGACAACAATATAATAGTAGGATCTTGTCGACACAATAGCAGGATCTAGTGTATTCAAAAATAATTATGTAATAAACTTTTTAGTTAAATCAAGCTTAATGACTAACAAAAAACAATGTCAATCATGTACGAAAGGGTAAGACAAACTGCAAATTACCAGTGCCCCCCCAACCCTCTCTCAATGACCAGCCCCCCCCCCCCTCAATTGCCCCCGCGAAAATCAAAGTGTTTATCTCATTTTACAGAATTTCAATTTTCAATCTTATGCTTTATGTCATCCAAATGCGCAAACAATGAGAACAGTACGTTTAGTTGTACCTGTCTGAAGGATTTTATAGGTTTTTAATTAAGGTAGAACAAAAATTATTTGTTTCATATTGCTGGTCAATCACATGACCTGCATGACTTGACTTATCTTACATGTAAATATGAAGATCTTTTTCTTTCAAAGAAGCATTCTGCGTCTGCTAAATAATCTTCCGTGTTTGAATATCACATTATGTCACGTTATTAGAGTTAAAAGTTTGAAATGATTTATATTTCTGACTAGAATAAGAGAAAATGCATTCATCCCAATGATCTTTTTGGCATTCTTAAAGCTCATGCATTCGCAAGTTATGCATAAAGTGGACAACAATAGTGGGATCATTTCACACAATAGCAGGATCTAGTGTATTTCATTAAAAATAGAATAACTATGTAATAAAGATTTTTAGTTAATTCAAGCTTTATGAATAACAAAGAAAACCGCGTCAATCATGTAAGAAAGGACGAGACAGACTGCGAATTACCAGTGCCGGTGCCGCTTCTCCCTCAAAGATCAGTTTCCCCTCATGCAATAGGTTGAGGCCGGACGCAGCCACTGCGATTTTCATTTCTAATAAAAACAGTATCACAAATCATGAGCAGTAAGATCAAACGTCTTCATATGCTTCATCGCTAAGTATCCTAATAAAATAATGTTCATGTATTGTATGCGTATCAAAGGTTATGCATAATTATATAAAGACGAGGGACGATTAGCAACAAATCGTCCCGTGGGTTGATTAGTTTCTAATCATCCCTCATGTTTTACCAATGAGGTAAATTAGTCATTAATCGTCCCTCGCGAATCAAAAGGATTTCGAGGTAGCTATATATGATATTATTAAATTAAATCTCCCACATCTCTCCACACGCTACAACATATACGTTAGCCTATACCAACCAAATTCGTTCTTTTGGCGGCTTTTTTCAGGTTAGATGCAGTGAAAATTATATGGTATCTTTCACATAGTATTTAAATGTTAAAAATATATTCAAATCTCCGGGTGCAATCATGCGGATTATTAGCAAAGAAACGCTCGTGACGGATTGCTTTTCGAAAGTCAAAGTCAGTGTTTATCTCATTTGAAATGAAAACCGCAGGCAACGTCTTTTTTAGAATTTCAGTCTTATGTTTCATGTCATCTATCGAAATGCGCGAACATTTAAGTGTGGTAGAACAAAAATCATTTGTTTGATATTGCTAGCTAATCATATGTAATGTCTCTGATGAGGATCTTTTCTTTCAAAACTGCATTCTGCGTCAGCCAACTATAATCTTCGTTGTTTATAAAAATATTAAGTTCTGCTCTGTTATCATAGTTAAAAGCTTGAAATGATGAAAATAATGAGTTTATATATCAATTTAAGTTGCAAATAAACTCTTTGTTCGATAAGATCCAAGTTCTCGAGAGGGAGAAGGGAGAGAGACATGTTAAACTTGACGGAAATTCAATCTTATTATAAATTCCGCGGGAAAAACTGTCATGCGAATGGGGCGGGGCTCACTTGTCAGTTTCACTATATGTCAATTTCACTTCTGTGTGTTAGTTACAATTTTTCACAAACGTTGTATCACAGACTACTTGTATAGGTCTCACTTCATGTTAATTTAGCGTAAGCGGGGATTTTTTCAGTAAACCATAAACATGTGATGTAATTTTCTTGCTTGTCACAGTGAAGCCAAGAAAATATTTTGTGTTCCTTCTCTTACATTTATGCTTTATGAATAGTATTCATTTTCATCGGTCAAAATCTCCACACAGAATAAAATTAATCGGTCATTCATTGTTTTTGTTTTTTTGTTATAATCCACACTGTTTGCATGGTGATCATAATTTTAAGAACGTTTGATGTAGTAATGTTCTTTAGAAATTTAAAGCAAAAGGTTCATAATCTCTAACTATACCAATCATTTTATAAGGGGTTCAAAATAGAGCTTAGTCGTCAACATTAATTTAATTTATACTTAGATCCTTTTGTACCTATCAAGATGAAGCATTTACATGGAATTCTCTTATTTTTGGCTTTCGTTAACATTGAAGGTAAGATATGTTTGAATTTTCCAATGAATATCCCACTGTATAGCTATATAAGTTCATCTGTTATTTGAAAGATTTTTATCAGTTTCTTGCTACTGTCATACTGTATTATGTGTACAATGTGAATTTCCAACAAAGATGACTTTTGTAGAAACCATGCACTGGTCTGTGTTTACACTGACCAGTGATATTTTCCTCACTTAAAATTAATCGACGACCATCATCGATATCCGCCCGTATTATTGACCTAAAGCTACAACCTTGCGGTTGGTTAGAGCGCTGCACCGGAATCGCAAAGCCACAAGTTTGATTCCTGCCAGAGAGCCTACAGTTGCATTTTTTTCAACTGCTCCTCTTTAGGTATAAAATTCCACTGTATAAAATTCCACTCGAAATTTCCATCTACAATTCCCTTCAACTAAATATTTTTCTGTTTAGTGTCGTACAGTCCGTACGTTTTATTTGGTTTTGAAGTTTAAACGCTACTTCTAGATGTAGATCAGTCTATTTCTCTAATTTAATAAATTGTTCCTATTAATTCGTCTAGGTAAAAAATTCGGCAGTGATGAATACGCAATTATTTTAACACACGACTATCCCAAAGGCGGAATTGGTCAAATTACAGTTGAAAATGCACCTGATGAAACTGTTTACAGTCTTTCGGCTCAGGCATCGCGACTAGTGAAAATTGATTCACACACAGGACAACTTGAGCTACTGGTGGACAGCGCGCAAGTCGACGATTTAAAATTCGAAATCATAGCTAAATTTCAAAGTCAGACAGAGAGAACAAAAGTAAATATACGTGTGCTATCTTTGTACTATGGTAACCAGTTTTCCTCCGACGCCATAAATGCAGTACGGAGAAGTCTTGAGAAAGATAAAAAGACTCCAGAGGGAGCAGCGTCGATTTTTATACCAGCTGGATTGGACCTTTTACTACAACAAGTTGCAGCAGGTGATCCCGTCGATGGTATATCGGAAGCTGAAATTATAGTGGAAAGGACAATCCAATTGGTACATTCAATTATTATCCAGAAGTTTGGTAGGTTCTATGGTGATTTATTTTGACACATGTTTTAAAATTTGATATTATACATGCGTCTTTACTGTATTTCCATCTTACAACCTGAACAGTACGTGTACGTGATGGTTAAAATATATATTTGGACTATTTGAGAGGAATGTGAGGTCCTTTAGAATCACGTACCAAATCACTAATAAGACAACAATGCAATTTCCCTCCCTTTCCCTTATGTATGATATGAAAGCAAAGTGTTAGCTCAGATTTTTTCTCACCATTAGCGAACTTAAGCTTAATCTAGTAAGGGGACGTGTCTAGAAACCGCCTTAAATTTTACACTTTTATAATTGTTAAGAACTACCGTCATTGAGAACTTTAACAAAGCATAACGAAAGTGCAAAGAGAACAGCTAATAATATCAATATAATTATATTAATGCAAGAAAATCAGCAGAAATTAATAATTGAAATCTCACGGGCATTTTAGACTTTCAAATTGGTTCCTAGACCTTTTCTCAATCATAAACCCTGTGTTCATCTTGATCATTAATAAACTGTATTATTTTCACACGATTGACGATAGACGACAGGTTTTCTTCTGCAATCATTTGGTTCAACTAGTTTGTTTGCCGTCACCGTCGAGTTCCCGTCCTACATACTTAAGGTGGCTCGATACAGTTTTCAAAAATTCAGGTGTTTAACACTTTGACATGTTCAAACTACGCATTTTTAGGATTTATTCAGCAGATATTGGTTTTTTTATATATTTTGATAACTCTACTTTCAAATTATATTCGTTTTAGTAACAGATAGTTCGTTGCTATGACGACATACGTGTACGAAATTGACTCCAAAATGGCCTATCGTCTCGTATAGTTGGAAAAAAAGCATGGTGACCCCCAATTTTTTTTCGTGCATTATTTTACTTGGACGAAAAGCTAACAATTAGCAAAATATAAAAAATTTCTGTAATGCCATTTTTTTGGAAAATGCGAGAATGTCATATTCTTTGGTAACATTTTTTTGGCATTACAGAATTTTTTTATTTTTTGTATAATGAAATTTTTTAGCGGTGCAATACAGCATGCAAAATTTGAACATAGGTCACCAGACAAACTAAAGAGATATAGCGCATTGTTTTTCTAAAATGGAAAATTCTAATGACGTCAGCAATTGACATAAAACGCTATAGAACACGCGCGCAATGGCGTGAGATGGCGCGAGCAACTGCTCACGTCAGGTCATTTTGGAAGTTCTTTCATTTTGTTAATCTGTTTCCGCGACCTGCGCGTAAAAAATGGTCAACCGGTTTTAAGTTCGCGATTCTTGAACAGGGTTTTTGTGATAACTATATCGAGCCACCTTAAGGTCGCTATTGCATGTGTACCGAGGGAGGAAGACAAGAACTTGTTAAGAAAAGGATAAGAATATGAAAAGTCTCATTATTAATATGCAATTAATAGTTCCATAAGCATATCATACAGGCTTGGCAAATGTGCCTGCAAGTACATTACATTATTATTCAAGCTCACTCCACATCGGGCTAATCAGTGACCAAGTATTACGCCTATATATAGTTATATTACCTACTTCGACAATAGACTACAACAATTGTGACATTACAGATTATGTTTGTCCTAATCCACCGTGTAAACTTTCCCTGTGGGAGGAAACCGGAGCACTCGCAGAAAATCCACGACTTTCGGCAGGGCGTAGACTGACTGCTTTCACATTTCATACGAGTCCGTAACAAGAAACGATCCCACGCTATTAGTGGTAAAAGGCGACTGCCCCACTGAAGCCCTTTAACTAGCCAAATAAACGTCTTCTGTTCAAATTTGATAATTTAAAGTGACACTGTCATCAAAATTTTTATTTTCTTAAACGAAAATGCTTTTAAAACCGTATAGTAACTTGTTTTGAAAATTTTTGTTCCCATGCTTAGTTCTTAAATTATTTCATTTTGCTTGTAACTATGTGACGTCATTAACTCAATTAAATATATAATGAGATATCAGTAATTGTTGTGTATCTTCGCTATTTTATGTCAAAATCGTTCGAAAGATGCGACGCGTTTCTTAATTTAACCTACATCATTAAGTATATACTGTTTTTTAAACAAATCCATCAAAAATAGGAAAGATTCACAAGAATCACTGATATCTCATTATATATGTAATTGAGTAAATGACGTCACATGGTTACAAACAAAATGAAATATCTCGAGAACAAAGCAATGGGAACAAGAATCTTCAAAACAAGTTACTATACAGTTTTAAGAGCATTTTCGTTTAAGAGAATCAAAATTTTGATGACAGTGCCACTTTAAAACTGCACATTGATGTTCATTGAGCGAGCTGTGCTACTACAATTTGCAAGCAGTTTGAACAGTGGAACATCATTCACTATTTTGTATGCGCATACGCTAAATTTCGCGCAATAAATAGAAAAGCGAACTGGGGTCCAGGAAATATAGCAATTTGATTCATTGGCGTTTTATTACCGTTTTTTCGAAATTCTACTTTCCAAAAATGTTTAATTGATTCCCTTTATTACTGGGAATGCAGAGAAATGTTTCCTATTGAGAATTCTAAGGCAAGCATATTACAGCAGTTTCCAATTTAAAGTACAGTATATGCCTTAAAAAGCAACATAAACCATATTTTGGTGTTAATTACACTGCACTGGTTCACTTTATCAAAGCTCATTGAAATTCCCTGTAAATTAATTGATATATGCTTTAAAATTGCACGCTACTGGTTACTGCATCGAATGGTCATAACTACAGTATATCTATGATATTAACTAACTGACATTAGCTATACCATGTAATTAATTACTATCGGTATTAAAAACAATTTAGCCGATGGCTTCATCTTAATTAGCCGTCTTATTATTATCGCAATTAGAAAAATATTTTGGCAAAGGTGCTGTTTTCGCATTTCTACGGACGAAAGAGCTTTTCTCAAGTGCAGTGATCACAAGTCTGGACAAAGAGTCAACCTGTATAGTGTCTACAACCCCAGTAACGTGCCTGAAGAAGTCAATCTACCGTCGTTTTGATGGCAAATGTAGCAATCGAAAGCAACCAGTTGCTGGAGGAACAGGGACACCTCTTGTACGACTCCTACGAGCGGTAAGAATAAGAAACATTTTAGTTACGTGAGACGGTAGTAATTTTATAATAATTGCTAATAATATGCATATAAAATTACTAAAAATGTCTTTGGCTATATATTGTAGATTTTCGATTCTATCGCAAATACTTGGCACAATACACGAGCACCCCTGAAGAAGTGCAGTTTTCAATTATGATTATGAGTCCAGTCATTCACTGAATCATGAATTCAAGTCATCATCATCATCCCGATTGTACCCTCAAGAGGGATTGAATGCCACTCCATGACACTCTATTCTGCCGTCAACTTTATCCAGATCCACCACTCTACCATCATCCCCGCACTCAATCTATCCGCCTCTTCCTCTGTTGTTCTCTCTTCCTTGTTCCTGATTCCCTAAGCTGCGCGGACCAATTGACAACTTCATCTTTTTGCTTTCTCTCCACGCGACCATACAGCCTTATTCTACTTCCTCGTATCTTCTCTCTCTTGAATTTCTTCCTTATATCTTATATCGTTTCTCATTCTCTTTCGTCTTGTTACTCCTCTAATAGCTTATAGACATCCCATCTCCACTACCTCCAATTCCTTCACTTGTCCTTCCTTCTCTGACCAAGTCTCTGCACAATGTAGAATCACTGGTCTTATCTGACAATTATTTTTATTTTATTCTCTATACGTAGGTATATTATGATCCTGATGGCCTGAATGATCCAGTGGGTTTTCCCAATCAGCCAAACCCTCCCACTTTGCCCTCCCCTTTTGAAGTTAGCAAAGATTTTATTAAAGACGAAGTAGCTGGTACAACTGAAGATCAAGAGCTCACACCACTTATGATGCAGTTTGGTCAGTTTATGGATCATGATTTCACGTTATCTGCTGAAGAATCAGGCGCTTCTCAGTGTTTGACGATTACGTATGTGTTATAATTGTACAATTGTTCTTGTACCAATTACTACAATGTGCATGTGTCCATATCGTATACATTTAACTAACTGCATTTCCGTGACTACGAAAATCCTTGGCCAAAAATCCCCCCCCCCCCAAAAAAAAAAATCGAAAAACTCCGGTACAATATGCAAAATTCAAATTTAAAAAATTCTTTCAAATCCTTAAAAAATCCGAAAAAAGATCCACAAATAAAGGAAACAAAAGAAATAATCCACGGCATGATTTTTGAAAATCGGAAAAACCGGTACGCTTTATTTGAGCAAAGGTTTTCCTCTGGCAGCAACTTCTATGTCAAAAATTCGCGTTTGGATAAGTTACATAGGTCATTCTCAAGACAATTATCTGATCATCCCCGTAACTCTTCTAAAAACGAATTCAAGAGAAAATTGCATGACATATTGTTCTCTATACTCATTGAGGAGGAGGATTATGTTGATCTCCCAACAATAATGAAAAATTTCGAACACAAATTAAATTATCAACGGTAATCGTATATTTATGTTCTTAGATTGTTCTTTTTATTCTTTTTTTGTTGTTGATGTTTATGCTAAACTGGAATTGTGTAATTTTAAAACACGTAATATTATTTCTCTTATGCAACTCGATTTCTCCTATATTTTAAAAGACTATATACACCACCTTAAGGAGGCTCCCTACAGTTTCCAATATATGTCAGTATTTTAAACTAAAAGCTATTTGAATAAAAAAACCTAATTTTTTGCACAGGCCATTGTTTCGTCCTACATACATAAAAGAGTAATTTTAATCTACAATCGCAGCGCTACTCTTCACGTTACCATGACATCATGACGTCAGCATCTATATGGCTAATATCAACCAAAAAATCCGTCTTAGCGGACAAATAACCACGGTGACCTACCTTTTTATGGCAGAAAATACATTGTTATGAAGTTTTGAATATTTTCGGAAAGTTACTTGAAAATCGCCAGTGTAGTTTTCGAAAAACTCAATTTCAGCCTTTAAGATTGCATTTTAGCCTTTGGAAAGGCTGAAATTCAGTTTCTTGAAAACTACACCAGCGATTTTCAAATAAATTTCAAAAAAGATTAAAAAATTCATAACAATGTATTTTCTTCAATAAAAAAGGTAGTTCACTGTGGATATTTGTCCGCTAAGACGGCTTTTTTGGTTGATATAGGCCATATAGATGGTGACGTCATGTTGTCATGGTAACATGAAGAGTAGGGATTGTGGGTTAAAATTATATCAGGGGAAACAACAGCTTGCGCAAAAATTTAGTTTTTTTAGATTCAAATAGTTTTTAGTTCAAAAACTGATATATATTGGAAACTGTAGGGAGCCTCCTTAATTTAATTTATGTACGCAATTCCTTAATAGACACTTCCCGAATTTGCTTGAGTGCACACGAAACAATAGCTTGGAATCGAGGCGGACAATGTAATCCATTGGAAAACTATACTTATTTCCAATGGATTACATTGTCCGCCTCGATTCCAAGCTATTGTTTCGTGTGCACTCAAGCAAATTCGGGAAGTGTCTATTCAATTATCCACAAATGTCCGTCTCGATTATAGCTTTTGCTATTTGCGGACAAATTATCATTGTAAATATTTATAGTTATTAATAAAATTGTTGTTGTTGTTGTTGTTGTTGTTGTTGTTGTTGTTGTTGTTGTTGTTGTTGTTGTTGTTGTTGTTGTTGTTGTTGTTGTTGTTGTTGTTGTTG
>CACRXK020009388.1:8715-19212 GCA_902702795.2 Paramuricea clavata
TTCGAAATATCGCTTACTCGAACCGTCCTGACCGCGTAGCTCAGTTGGAAGAGCATTGGGCTAGTATTCCAAAGGTCGTAGGTTCGAATCCCGCCGTGGCCAGGCATATTTTTCAAGCCTGCCCGGTGTGGATATACACTCAGAGTAACATCACACAAACATATAATTTCTTGTTTGTATAACGAACATTTTAGCCGCCAACATACTACGCGAACAAACAAACTTAGGATTAAATTGAAGCTAAAAAATTCTCTACAATATTCCCTTATTCTTGAAAAGAGAAAATGCACACATTCTGCGAAAACATTGCCAAGATTTATATAAACCTGCCAGTGCCGAACAATTTCGGCGGCCGTCTTTCTTCTCTTCTACTTTAAATAAAGAAAATTCCATTTTCATCAAACAAAATAAAAAAATAATAATTATAAAACAATTAAAAACAGTTAATTTATTTTTTATTTAAATCTTCGTCTGAAATTTGTTCAAATCGCTTCATAATGGCCGCCGCCGAAACATCGATCTCGAACCCCCCTCCTAAACATACGTCAGAAGGTGGGTTCGAGATTGAACGCACCTCCTCGTAGCCAATAGGAAAGCCGCTAATACGCTAGGTATGAGATTTCCTGGGAAATCCTCTTGTGGTGCTGCTGGCACCACTACCATACATTTTCCATCACTCTGCCAATTCATACGGCCAATCGGCCATTCCGCCTTTTACATTCACCATTAACAGAAACCCAGTGAGTTAATAATAATGGCTTATAATAATGGCTTTATTTCCCACATTTCAAAAGCGGATACGCTAAATTATAATGTGTTTACAATTTAGTTCAACTACTTGTTAAAAACTACAACTGATTCTAGAATATTACATGCATATACAAAATTATATCTAAAATACGACTAAAATATTTCTAAACATTAGTATTTAGGTTAAGATGATCGCCAATTACACTACTCTTATATTCCAAACACAATCTGCCCACCTGACAAAACAATTTCTTATTAGCATCATATTAACATTCTCAATTTAAAAACTACAGTTCTAGCCTATCGTTATATTTATCTGTTGCATATACTAACGGACTGCGTTTAAATTCTGCAGAAGAAGTTATAAAATTTGTCCGGATTTGTTTTAGTTTCTCTTCCTTTCACCTCAAAGCATTTCTTAGGAAGCAATGAATGTAATTTATGTGATGGCTCTGACATCTGCTTGATGAGACGAACACATAAATCATCTCTACGTTCCTGTAACGTTTTTAGTTCACATTCTTGAAGCGCACGATTATCTCATATTCTTATTAGAGTGAGTAAAATAACAAAGTAGGCATTAACAGTAGGCACAATGCCATTTAAAAACCATGGTTTAGGTTATCAAGAAAATGGTGAAATGTTGATAAAAGTTACAGTATATGAATGAAACACTGGAAAAAATTTTGAAAATCCATAGAAGGTCATAGAATGGAAATTGTATGGACCTTTATTGGAAATAGAATGGATTTTGGTTATCCATAACAATTGTATATTTCCATAGTATGGGAATAGGATGGATATACTATGGATGTAGTGGTGCAATTGCAAATTTCGTAGTATGGATTTCACTTTTTTTTCCATTAAAAGGGTTTAAACGTGTGATTGTGGATGGAATTTTAAACGAAAGTACCATATTTGTTTGAAGGCAACTATTATCGGTATTTTTGCAGGCTTTGTTCAGGGCAGAGCGGTGTACGTGCTTTATCAAGCTTGTAGCTCAAAACATGTGAGCTTTTGTCAAACGCCTTTTTAGGGACGTTGCAAAATTGCATGTCGCCTCGCAAAAAAGGTGCAATCTTTTTCTTGCATACTAAACAAATGCGAAATAGAAACTTTTTGAAATTTTGATGAAGATTTGCACATCAACTTTACGTTGTGGTTCAAAAGGTGCGATGAATGCTCTTTATGGTCATTCAGAGCGCTATATGTCAATGGCGCTTGTTTTGATCAGGGCAAGACCTGCCTCGTTGATATGAAAGCCGCATGTCAATTCCAATGGTCGGAAGGTTGAAAGAATCATTGAAGTAATCTTCCCAAGAGCTTATTTATCAACATGGAGAAATTTTGGCTAGATCAACAGAAGTTTTATTCAAGTTTAAGCAGAAGTGCACAAGCCAAATCAGCTGTTAAATTTTAACCCAGGGTTGTAGCGCTAATCCAGCTTTGGACAACCGGCCCCGTGTGACATTCTGATGAAGAAAGGGAAATATATTTAATAATGTTTATTTGTAATTTCAGATATTAATGATCTCAGTTTACCAAAGACATGTAAGATTGAATTTCCAGATCCAGATGATTTGTTGAATTTTAAATTGGTCATTGCTCCTGATGAGGTAGGCTTACTACGTGGCTGCAGAAGTTGCTGTAGGGGGCACGCAACCTCGATAGTATAAGGGCAGGGTGCGATCATTTGCGCGTGCTTACTACGTACCAGTGCCACGCCAATATTATGGTCTGATACGTCTTTGTTTTAAGTACCACGTATGTATGTACGTGCAACTCTAGCAATCTGCGTACTTTACTGGTGTCATATGACTTTCCAAACCCAATGTATTCAAAACCATAATTAAGTCGATACATGTCTGACATGCCTTGGCATGAAAAATGATTGGACTAAGGAAATAAGGAATGTTAGAGTCGATTTTAGTGTTTGTATATAATAATAATGTATAATGTACAAGACGCCTGCTCAGGCGTTCACACTGGCCTGAAAATGGCAACTTTCGTGGTACTGGGTGTAATGTGTAGTAGAGAAGTAGATAGGGATACAGGATCATAGGATCCATTAGGGATACTGGATCATATAAATACAACCAATAAATACAATCATGATCAGCAACTATCAACCATAATATACCAAGACGCCGGCTCAGACGTACCCTCCGGCTACGGGCAACTCAACCTGACAAGCCAGGCCCACTGTAATACTATGATCATCAACTATCAACCGTGAATCATTAAATGACGGGCCAATAATAGCGAAGAAATTATAGTCCTTGATTTTTAATGCCGTTATATGGCTAGTTTCAGGTGCTAAAAAGTTCATAGACGTAGACGATTCTTCTTAGTCTAGGACCTGTATAGATGTTTGTATGCATTTCATTTAGCACAGGTAAATGCATTTCATTTAGCACAGTTCAACTGTTTTAGGGTAAAATGACCATGGTGGTCAACATGGCATATGTGCCAAAACCTGAATCCGGGGCGAAAGTCCTGAAAATGACCCCGCCCTGAAACGGCAGTGCCGACATAGCTCTAACTTCCGAAAAGCAAAAGCGACAGCCTTTCTGAAGTGCTTATAGTGTTTAGAAGGGTTGCTTTTAGGGGTGGTCATTGGAAGGAAAAATTTGTCTGAGTATAATATTTTACCAGAAAATGACTATGCACCACCTCAGGTAAATTGCTGATTATGCACAAAATAACCAATATGCCTGGCAGAAATTTGATGTTCTTATTTCCTAAAAAAAATTATCATGGGATGAAAAACTATGCTTAATTTAATATAATTATTGTAGTTTTCATAAGGATTGTCATTGTTTTCTTTAAATATAATACATTTTAATTCACTCACCCCCCACGAAAACACCATTTCAGCCATTCTTTGCTGTCTTGTCTGCTTTTTATCGCCGAGTCTCGCAGGTGTCATCCAGTTGTTGTACTTTTACATAATGATAGATGGCTAAGGACGATTTCGACGAAGTTTAATGAAGTTTTGAAACAGTGCAGTATATTTTATCTTCGATATTGTGTCCTTCGATATTTCGTCAAATTGCCGCCATGTTAATGGCTCGCCGCTTCTCTGCCCGATAAATGCCACTTCTTCGTCTTCCTATGTGTTTAGACTACAGTATCCAAGAGTACTTCATTGTAGAATAGTCCCAATTGAAAGAATGAAAACATTAGTTGTGTTTTCATGCCTAAACCCTCCAGGTAATCATTTAGGTTCAAAATAAAATACAAAGCATTTGAAAGTCACGCGCAATCTTCGCGAAAACTTCTCGTGGACACATGGCAGGGGGGGGGGTGAATATTTTCACGAAACGTTTGTTCGCCACCACATTACCACAACAACCTAAAATATATTGTATTTATTGTATTTTTATGAATTATGATAAAAACAATAAATATTTGGGTAGTTTTATCATAATTCATAAAAATACAATAAATACAATATATTTTAGGTTGCTGTGGTGGCGAACAAACGTTTCGTGAAAATATTCACCCCCCCTGTCATGTGTCCACGAGAAGTTTTCGCGAAGATTGCGCGTGACTTTCAAATGCTTTGTATTTTATTTTGAACGTAAATGGTTACCTGGAGGGTATTGGCATCAAAACCCAACAAATGTTTTCATTTTTTCGATTGGGACTATTCTACAATGAAGTACTCTTGGATACTGTAGTCTAAACACATAGGAAGACGAAGAAGTGGAATTTATCGGGCAGAGAAGCGGCGAGCCATTAACATGGCGGCAATTTGACGAAATATCGAAGGACACAATATCGAAGATAAAATATACTGCACTGTTTCAAAACTTCATTAAACTTCGTCGAAATCGTCTTTAGCCATCTATCATTATGTAAAAGTACAACAACTGGATGATATCTGCGAGACTCGGCGATAAAAAGCAAACAAGACGGCAAAGTATGGCTGAAATGGTGTTTTCGTGGGGGGTGAGTGAATTAAAATGTATTATATTTAAAGAAAACAATGACAATCCTTATGAAAATTAAGTAATCCTTATTAAATTAAGCATAGTTTTTCATCAGTTATTTTGTGCATAATCAGCAATTTACCTGGGGTGGTGCATAGTCATTTTCTGGTAAAATATTATACTTAGACAAATTTTTCCTTCCAATGACTACCCCTAAAAGCAACCCTTCTAAACACTATAAGCACTTCAGAAAGGCTATCGCTTTTGCTTTTCGGAAGTTAGAGCTATGTCGGCACTGCCGTTTCAGGGCGGGGTCATTTTCAGGACTTTCGCCCCGGATTCAGTTTTGGCACGTATGCCATGTTGACCGCCATGGTCATTTTACCCTAAAACAGTTGAGATTATCTGTGCTAAATGAAACGCATACAAACATCTATACAGGTCCTAGACGACTGTGCTAGTTCGCAAGTTTGTAATCTCGCCAGGCATAACTTTAAGATATAATTATATAAATAACCTAACTATTTTTTCCCTCAAGTTTCTAGAAACACTGAGTAGTATCCTGGATTGGGGGCAAGTGAGAAAACGAATTATTGGCCGTCTATCCGAAAACGAACGAAAATTTTCCTATCTCGGCGATCTTGTCCTTCCTTTAATTGATGAATACGGCAGGACTGCCTTGCACTATGCTAGCCACTTTGGCCATCACATAGTGCACGCCAATACAAATCTTATCAGAATTGCAAACGCTCATGATTGTGATGGCAGAACCGCATTACACCTGGCCTGTATACCTGACGATTCCACTTTTAGTAATGCATATGGTTTCGCGATTTACCAGACAGAAGACTTAGAACGCGCTTGTAAAATTTTAGTTGAAAACGGAACAAATATAAACAGCCAAGACAGTGAAGATCGAACAGCACTACACTATGCGGCCATGCACTATCAAAACTTGGTTCCTGTTCTAATCTCGCTCAACGCAAATATCTTTGCCATTGACGAAAATTGTAAAACACCTCTAGATTATGCTTTCGAGCTTGGTAAAACCACGGCTATAAAATATTTACTTGAGCATTTTGCTAACCAGAAAGAAGATGAGAAGGGTTTGATAATGAAAGACATCAACTGCGTCGACGAAGAGGGAAGAAACATTCTTCATCGTGCCGCAGAGGTTGCGAATACTGCAGCAATTACAAAACTTCTTGATGCTGAAATTAGTTTGAACGCTGTTGACAAAAACGGAAAATCTGCTTTGGATTATGCACTTGCGGAGAGGAATTTTGAAATTTCCATTGTGCTACTTGATCGTATATTAGAAGAAAATAAGAAAAACCCAGATCATTTGCCTGTTGCCGTAATAAAAATATTGGAGGCAAAAGATTCTGTTGCTAGGACAATATTACACTACTCAGTAATGCATTTTAAACAGAATGTCTTGGACACACTATTAAAGAATAAAGTTAGCCTGAATGATATTGATCATACAGGTATGTCTCCTTTGCATTTCGCAGCCGAGCGGGGAAATGTCGTTGCTGCTGAAAAGCTTCTCGAAGCTGGAGCCAGTGTTGATAGGAAAGATGATCAAGGAAGAACTGTTGTACATCATGCCGTACAATATGGTAATGTAAAGCTTCTTGATCTGCTAATAAAGAATAATGCAAATGTGAACGACAGGGATAACACAGGTCAATCTGCATTATATTACACGACAGCGTCGAGAAACGTGCTTGCTGCCATGAAACTACTAGAAGCTGGAGCCCGTGTAGAAGGGAAAGATGATGAAGGACGAACAGTTTTACATTTTGCTGCACAACATGGTAATGTAAAGCTTCTTGATCTGCTAATAAAGAATAATGCAAATGTGAACGACAGGGATAACACAGGTCAATCTGCATTATACTACACGACAGCGTCGAGAAACGTGCTTGCTGCCATGAAACTACTAGAAGCTGGAGCCCGTGTAGAAGGGAAAGATGATGAAGGACGAACAGTTTTACATTTTGCTGCACAACATGGTAATGTAAAGCTTCTTGATCTGCTAATAAAGAATAATGCAAATGTGAACGACAGGGATAACACAGGTCAATCTGCATTATACTACACGACAGCGTCGAGAAACGTGCTTGCTGCCATGAAACTACTAGAAGCTGGAGCCCGTGTAGAAGGGAAAGATGATGAAGGACGAACAGTTTTACATTTTGCTGCACAACATGGTAATGTAAAGCTTCTTGATCTGCTAATAAAGAATAATGCAAATGTGAACGACAGGGATAACACAGGTCAATCTGCATTATACTACACGACAGCGTCGAGAAACGTGCTTGCTGCCATGAAACTACTAGAAGCTGGAGCCCGTGTAGAAGGGAAAGATGATGAAGGACGAACAGTTTTACATTTTGCTGCACAACATGGTAATGTAAAGCTTCTTGATCTGCTAATAAAGAATAATGCAAATGTGAATGACAGGGACAACAAAAGTCAGTCTGCCTTACAACACGCTTTAAAGTCGCATAACGTTCTTGCTGCCATGAAGCTACTTGAAGCTGGAGCGAGTATAGAAGGGAAAGATGATGAAGGACGAGCAGTTTTACATCTTGCTGCACAATGTGGTTATGTAGAGCTTCTTGATTTGCTAATAAAGAATAATTCAAATGTGAACGAGACGGACAACAGAGGGAGATCTGCTTTATATTACGCGGTAGAGCGAGGTAACATGGTTTCCCCCTTCGTGCCACTTGAAGCTGGAGCCAATATTGAAGGGAAAGATGATAAAGAACGAACAGTTTTACATCATGTAATGAGACGTGGTGGCTGGAAAGAGAAATCTGCTTTACATTACGCGGCAGCGCGGGTTTACGTTGTTGCTGCCACGAAGCTAGTAGAAGCTGGAGCCAGTATAGAAGGGAAAGATGATGAAGGACGAACAGTTTTACATTTTGCTGCGCGATATGGTGATGTAAAGCTTCTTCGTCTGCTAATAAAGAATAGTGCAAATGTGAATGATAGGGACAACAAAAGTCAATCTGCCTTACAATACGCTTTAAAGTCGCAGAACGTAGTTTCCGCCATGGCGCTACTTGAAGCTGGAGCCAGTGTAGAAGGGAAAGATGATGAAGGACGAACAGTTTTACATCTTGCTGCACAACATGGTAATGAACAGCTTCTTGATCTGCTAATAAAGTATTTTTCAAGTGTGAACGATACAGACAACAGAGGGAAATCTGCTTTATATTACGCGGTAGAACGAGATAACATGGTTGCCGCCATCAGGTTGCTTGAAGCTGGAGCCATTATAGAAGTGAAAGATGACGAAGGACGAGCAGTTTTACGTTAAAGAAGGAGACGTGGTAAATCTGCTTTACATTACGCGGCAGATCGGGGTTACATCGTTGCTGCCATGAAACTCTTAGTAGCTGAAACCAGTATGGAGGGAAAATATGATAAAGGAAGAACAATTTTACATCATGCTGTACAACTTGGTGATGGAAAGTTTCTTGATCTACTTATAAACATTAGTGCAAGTGTGAACGATACAGACAAGAGCGGGAAATCTGCTTTATATTACGCGGTAGAGGAGGGTTACACCGTTGCTGCCATAAAGCTCTTAGAAGCTGGAGCCAATGTAGAAGGGAAAGATGATAAAGGACAAACAGTTTTACATCATGCTGTACAACATGGTGATGGAAAGTTTCTTGATCTACTTATAAAAAATAGTGCAAGTGTGAACGATACAGACAATAAAGGGAAATCCGCTCTATATTACGCGGTAGAGCGGGGCAACATGTCTGCCGCCATAAAGCTTCTTGAAGCTGGAGCCAGTATAAAAGGGAGAGATGATGAAGGCCGAACAGTTTTACACCATGCTGCACAACGTGATGATGAAAAGCTTCTTTATCGGCTACTAAAGAATAACACAAGTGTAAACGAGGGTGACAACAACGGTAGATCTCCTTTACATTACGCGGTAGAGCGCGGAAACATGGTTGCTGCCATCAAGCTAGATGAGGCTGGAGCCAGCGTAGAAGGGAAAGATGATGATGCACGGACAGTTTTACATCTTGCTGGACAATGCGGTAGGGAAGAACTGCTTGAACTACTATTAAAGAATAATGCAAGTTTGAACGAGCTTGACCGCCAAGGTAAAACTGCCTTGTATTATGCTTTAGAGTATGCTTTAGAAACAGGTGACCCAACTTTTGCTGTTAAGCTCTCCGAAGCAGGAGCGAAAGCACCGCTGGTGAAATACGGGCTAGGCATGACATTACTACACTATGCAATACAAGAGAATAAACTGAACAATCTCGATATTCTGATCAAATGCAAAGTGTATTTAAATGATTATGATGATAAAGGAAAAACGGCTTTGCACTGCGCAGTGGACTCTGGTAATATTGATGCAGTCAAAAAGCTGCTTGAAGCAGGAGTTGACGTTAACGTTGAAACTGCTAAGGAGAAATTTACACCTTTACACCTCGCTGCAATGCGACGTCATGACGAAATTATTGAATTACTACTTGACCATAAAGCAAATCCTGGCGTTGAAGATTATATTGGACAAACTGCGCTGAAATGCGCTCGAAATTCCCATCGCCATGCTAACATTATTAAGAAGATGGAAGAAGCCATTGCTAACCTCTCATTAGAATTAAAATAGTGAAGATTAATAGATTGAAGATTAAGAATTTTAGGCAAAGGTGATTTCAGGCAGAAATGATATGCTCAAAAGAGCAATAATTTGAACAAAAGAAGTATGCATTCCATGCAATAAAATATCTCGAATATTTAAGTTCGTTCGAGGAACTTGTAAATATTCGTATAAATTTCACCATTATTTCAAATTAGGAAAACATAATTTGTGTTACTGTTGTCCATTAGTTACAAGAGCCAATTACAGGTTGAAGTATTGCTAGAATATCTAATCGTTCTCTGTAGGAAAATAGATATACAGACGTCAGTGAATATTATATAAAACTGTGAGAGAACATGAATTGTGTACTAGAACACATCTCTGACTGAGTATTTAGAGAAAAATGTGCCTTCATTTGCTTCGTATAGCGTTATGTTTAATGTAGTTTCAGACGAATTCTGTTCCAATATATCATATTGTTGTGTACAAATACTTAACAATTATACCATGACCTCGAGTCGTATATGAGCTGATATACGACGAGAGTGAATGGTATAATTGTTTTATAATATAGTCTAATAGCCATTAACTGAAGCAATAATTAATTATCCTCTGTTACAATGTCTTGACAATTTGTTCGGCCAAAAACCGCTTGGCCTTGAAAATTTGAAATACATTTGTTTTTGGACCGCCATCTTGTTTTTCGTTACTCGCCGTATATGAGCTGATACACGGCGAGTAATTCAACCAATCAGATTGCAGAACAGCTCATATACGGTGAATGACTATATTATAATTTCTTATATAAGTCTGGGTTTATAAACATGGCCTTTAGTTTTCTTCATATTTTTTAAAGTCGAGTTTAAATTGGCCTAATCCCCGAGCCGACGGCGCGAAGCGCCGTGCGAGGGTACTAATTCCCCCAGGCTATTTACACCCCCTATTACACACCCGGCTATTTACAGCCCCTCCCCCCTTCTGGGTAGAAATTCCTTTGAAATCTTAACATGAGTACGAGGCTAGTTGGGCCAATTTATATGCACATAAAAGAATTTTTAATCGGGTGCCATTTATGAAAAAGGTGTATATATATGTTGGGAAATTGATAATTTTGTAATTAAAAGTGATATTTTTAGGCGATTTTTCATTTGTAAGAATATTCTTAAAAAATTATCGTGTTAC
>CACRXK020009389.1:0-13091 GCA_902702795.2 Paramuricea clavata
CTGGACATTTACTATTTGTGACAATGGTAAATGAGCTCACGAGTGGAAGGAATACATTCGTTCGTTCGCTTATTATTATTAGGTATATATCTAGAAAAGGGTATGTATATCGCTGGAAACTCAGAGAGCGTTTTATGTTGTTACAATACGCGTTGTCCACACAAAAATTCCAATTGGCTGATATAGTTGATTGACAGATTTTTTTATAATTTTGAAAAAGCTAATACTTTGCTCGCCGCGGCTAGGTTTCAAACCAGCGACCTGACCGTGTAGCTCAGTTGGTAGAGCATCGATCTGGTAATTCGAAGGTCGCGGGTTCGAAACCCAGCCGCGGCGGGCAAAGTTTTCTACTTGCGCGCGGTCTGGGAATAATGAAATACTCACTCGAGAACATTTTCTCCTTATCATATTACCGAGTGAGACTACGTTTGCGCTGTAGCGGATAGCTTCCCGTAGCGATGTAAAGAAATACCAGAACTGTAACTCTGTAAATTTCAAATCAACTCCAAAAACGGTTACAGAATGACACTTTCGGAGTTGATTATTCTTTTTGAAATTTACAGTGTGTCCTTACCTTTTAGGAACGCTATTTTTAGGTGAATTATTGCAACGGATGTTGTTTCGCTCAGTTCTGAAAGTTGTACATTTCGTGTCGGATAGCTAGCTGAATTTTTACGCCGCTACGGAAAACTATCCGGTATAGGGTATATAAACGTGGCGTTATACTATATTTGAAACCAGACACTGTTTGAATAAGTACTAGTAAGTAAATCAGCTTTAAGGTTTCGAAATGGACATTAAAAATAGATTTTAGAATAATTTTCTGTGGACTGTACTCCATTAATTTATGACCAAACTGGTACTACTCACTCGTCCTAAGGTTCTTATTCCTTCCCGTTGCATGTTATTTGAAAGTAATTTTCAAACGTTGCTCTTATAATATAACTGGAAAAATAAAAAAATATGTAGGATGCGGAGTACAATGGACTTGATTGGTGCTGTTATATTCAGAATCGTTTCTTTGATTGTACTTTCATTTTTTTAACCAAATCCGGCTGTATAGTGTGTAATTAGAGAGAAAGAACATTAGAGTAAAACAACATTAGTTTTACTTTTAGTGTAAACGAACTCTGCTTTTACCATTTGCATGCATGATCATCTGAATTTGGGTCTTACATTTGCACAAATAGATAATTACACTGCAGCCTCGTACCCAGGCGCAAATAACGTACTAAAATATCAACACTACAGTGTTTTTATATAGATCAGTAGCTAAGATGAGCGAGCGCGCGGGGTTGCTAGGTCAAGACACGACGGGATTCTGCAGCGCCTGGCAGAAAATGTAAATATGACTCTTCAGAAATACGATATCTGAAGAGTCGAACCATTCAGCTTTTTACTCGTGGCTTTTCAATTATTTTTGGCGTTTTTGGTGCTGAATATTATATTTATATGTGGTTATGGAGGACCTGGAACAATTGCTGAAGGAATTATCAAGGAATTATCAAGAAATGAGTGTTAGAGGTGAGTGTTTGTATTGGTTTGCCTTGAGATTTCATTATTCTCTGTATATTATGTGTGCATCATTGTATAAATCTTGGTCAAGATGACTACAAAAAATAGGTTTCATATTTTAGAAGGATTTGTAAGCTCCCCACGAAAGGAGGAAGAATAATTTGAACCAGGGAAGCACCTTTAACAATTTAACACCAGAATCAAAAGGCCATGTCGAGTTCTTTCCAAAGAGATTTGCTGATCATATGTCTTTATACTATACAATTCTAAAAGTTGTAAATACTTGAATAGTTTATTTTCAGCAAACAATCACTGAATTGATACAGAGCCCAGTAGTGCTGTCACTACTATGACTACTGCTTGATGCATGTATATTAAATTTGCCATGAAGTGATTTGAATATTTTTGTTTTTCAGTGTATTGTGTGCAGTTTGACATTTGTCACTTATGTTCTTGAATTCCAAAAGATCTTCAACTACATGTGATATGAATATAGATATAATATTATATTTGCAACCCATGAAATGTATATTTTCTCTGTAGCTGGTACAGTTCAACATAGCACAATTTGATTGAGTAAAAGGCTTTCTGAGGGTGCCTCTGGTAGCCACCTTATGGAGGGTGAGTTAGAGGCTAATCCCAAGTCACCCTGTCAACATTCCCTCTATAGAACCTGGAGTTCCCGGAGAAAACCCACAACTTTTGTCAGAGTGTTGACTGCATGACTCTTTTCACATAAGTGTCATTGAAGTGGTGAGAATTGAACCAACAATCTCAGAGGTAAAAAGTCCTTGCTCTGACAATTGCACTACCAAAGTCGGTGGTTCAATCAGCATGCCACCATAGCCCCAGTAGGGTTCGGTGAAACTTCAAGGGCTGAGCTGTTAATTTGTGCCAATGCACCTAGCTTGTTGAGAAGTTCAGCTGTGGGTGAGTGCATGGGTCTATAAATAAAAACCCACAAGAGTATTAAATTTAAATAAATATTGCTATAGCTCTAAATTCCTTTGAATGTAAATACTAGTAGTTTATGTTATGAGCAAAATAAATAAGATTCTCAAGACTTTAAATGTTACAGGGGTTGTTGTTTACATAGCATGTTGATGAGGTATATCTCATTCAGTCAAGTTTCTAACTTGGGTGAACCAATGACCTGCATATACAGGATTTAGGAGCAAGCACAGAAACAACTGGGATAGATCTTTTGTGTTTACATTACAAACCTACACTTGTCCAAGCACTTTACTGGGACCTACCCTGAGTGACCTGAAATAATTTCAGGTGAAGAATTTGGGGGTGGATAATCCTGTAGTATACACATGTTTGGATTGTTTAATCTCGAGACCAATTTCCATGAAAACAGGGTAAATCATGTGTGTTAAGTGTGTATATGGCACATGTGTATATGTATTTTTGTGTGTGTATATGTAATGTCTGTATGTTTAATATTGACACATATTTTCAGTGAGACCATCAGATGATGTTTGCCACATATTTTTCAAATATCATTGATTATTAACATGCATCTGAAATCAGCCCAACAAATTCCAATTGCAACCATACCTTTAAATTGTCCAGTTTGTTAGACACTGTCCTGTAACTAGGTGTCAAATGCATTATATATGTCCACAGGTAAATCCAGAGTATACCCCATTCCTTTGTATAAACATGGTAGATTTTGGCAATCAAGGGCAATAGCCTTTATATGTCAAATGGAAGGTGAAGCACAAAATACACATCAAAGTATAAAACACTGGGTTGGTTTGTGCTTTATCCTTTAAACTTACTGTCAGCCAGTTACAACAATATCTAAATGGCCAAAACAGGTTTTATATTATTAAATTTATTAAGTTAAATGTTTATATCTTCACTGATATTTTGCATACTATAAAGCACTCATGCATGTTTAATATAGGCCTTTTTATTGGTAAAATTTTAGAAACTAAGAAACCTACAATAAAATATTTTCTAGTTATAAATTTTCTCCTCTGAGGTAAAAGGTATCATCAGTACAAATAAATAGTAATTTCAACATTCCATATAAATTCAATGAATTATTAAAATATTTATATTAAAATGAAAAGATTCAAGAATAAGCCAGTTTCTTTGCTTTGCTTGGCCAGTTTCTCTTTCAAACTGCAAAAAGGCAGTATATTTCATGATGTGCATCCAACACCAGACATATATTTTCAACCATTTGAAATAAATCGTTATTCTTTTTAGAATGTTCAATAATCTCGAGTTCTCTCATGACCAGCAGACTTTCTAATTTCGAGAGGCTGGTCTCCTGAGGAGACCTTTAATTAAAATACCGTTTTCGAGGAAAAATCCTTATTATCAACGCAGTGATCATTTGGACATAAAATCTTTCCCAAATGTACCGCTCGTTAGGCAAGCCTTTCAATTTCATTTATATAGTACAGCAATTTCCTTCTTTGCATTCTCATGTCCGCCATGTTTGTTACAAATTCTGCCAGGCGCTTCGCTTCCCAAGTCCTCCCCAAGCACCCCCGCGCGCTCGCTCAGCCACTGATCTATATAAAAAAACTGTAGTGTTGCTATTTTTGGTACGTTATTTGCGCCTGGGTACGAGGCTGATTACACTGTAGTATTTTAATATTGTATATAACAATGTAAATTTTAAATAAATAGGTTAAAAGTGAATGTGCCAATTTCTTTATAAAGGTCGCGGGTTCGATTCCCACAGTGGTTAGGCAAACTTTTCGGATTGCCTAGTGTGGATGGACACTTAGAGTTACATCACAAACATCATATTCACCTGACTACATAAAACCAACACACACAAACAAAATTAGTTTATAATTATTTTCAAAATCACCAGCAACCAATATTATCCCATACCTGTGTTAAAAGCGGCTTTCTGATTGGTTTAGAGCAGGTGAGTTTGTCGTCGAGCTCACCTGCTTTTTGCCCGAACTCACCTCCTTTTTGCCGAACTCACCCGCGAAACTGCCACGTTGCAACTTAATAATAACAGATATGGCGGACAAGATTTAGCTGATAAACCTAAACTTTATAGAACTTTTTTCGGTAACTAACAAACTCAGACTGATGCAATAAAGGTACTCTAGACGTTGATAAAGAATTATTTTCCTGCCCAGTGATTTATTTTGCCGGGAAAATGTTCACAAAACATCGACGAATATATCGCGAAGAGCTACAAATGTGTGTATGGCTCGGTGTATGGGATAAAAACCAAACGTACTTGCAGGTTCGGTGAATCCGGGATTGGACGCACCTCAGGTGGCTGGAAGTTTCCCGAACTCACCTCGCTTCGCTCGGTAATTTCGGAAAACGTCCAGTCACCCTCGGTGCGTCCAATCACGGACTCACCTCCCTGCAAGTACGTTTGTTATATTAACAGATTTTGTGATAAGCTGATTAGAACGACATAAGGTAAAGGAACTAGAAGGCTAACCACTTATCAGATATACTCTCCGACATTTTATCTCATACCTAGCGTATTAGCGACTTTCCTATTGGCTACGAGGAGGTGCGTTCAATCTCGAACCCACCTGCTGACGTAGGATTAGGGGGGGGGGGGAGTTCGAAATCGATGTTTTGGCGGCGGCCATTATAAAGCGATTTGAACAAATTTTCGACGAAAATGTAAATAAAAAATAAATTAACTGTTTTTAATTGTGTTATAATTAACAGTTGGAAAATTTGTTTCGCATGCGCCAGATTTCCATTACAACTTGAAAATTTCTTCAAAGAAATAACGAGACGCTCGTGGTTGTTGTATATTTGTGATTTCCTGTTTAATGTTTATAATTTTTTTGCTTGAGACAAGGACAAAGTAAAACTCTACGTTTCCAGTGTATAGAATATCTCGTTTGAACAGCAGTAGAATATTATAATCTTGACACAAACAAGAAGACATTTGACATGCTAAATCTGCAGAGGTAAAGCCAATCGTCGTGAGCTTGACAGTCTTGTCAAATGCAAAACAAGTACAAATTTGGGTTCAAACAGAAAGAAGGTCAATGTTAATACGACTAACATATATTCTAAACTAATACGGGTGGTTTAAAATGTTTTCAATTGAATTTTCAAAGCTTTTATCTATCCATATGATATAAATGAAACTGTGAAAGTGCCTGCTTTTGTTGACACAGCGAACCAGCAAAATAACTTCGCGTAAACAGAGCATTTCTACACAAAACTCTCGCTTAGTCTTGAGATGTACTTATATGTTCGGTTCTACTAGAATCGCGTGCAAAAATTGTTTAGACAAGCAGTTTATTGGCCCCCTCCCTCCTGTAACAATGGTTCTTTCCCCCTCTCCCCCTTGTGCAATGTTGTTAAGACGATTTTGAGGCCAGGGCTTACCAATAATATGTTTTCAACATTGTTAATGGGGGGAGGGGGGACCGCACGTGAAAAAGATCACCAAAATGTGAAGAGTCTCATTATTTTTGCATGCGATTGTCTATGTAGTTTTGAGTCACGATAATCAGTTTAATACGGTTATTTCGCTTTGCTGTAAATAAGAATCATAGTAGCCTTTGCTTACTGTTACTATGTGTTTGGTGTGTCCCTAAGGATTTTCCCTACAGTGTGTAAAATTGTGACGTCACAATTACGTCATCGTGATGTCATAAATAACCGTAAATAGTTCATAAATTGAACGCGTCCCGCTTGAGTATCAAAACAGTTAGGACAAGCTGCCATTGACAAGCAGATCACATCAGAAAAGTTTGAACAATTTTCCGAAAGAGTTAAAAGCACGACAATAAATTTGTCAAAAAGTACTGTCGACTGAATTGTTATATCGATGAACAAGCGTGTTGCAATGATCAATGAGAAACGAGGAAAACGATTAAAGCATTAAATATATTAAGTGTTTCTATATTACAATGTTTTTCCTTATTTATACCGTTTATATTGGCAGTGCCTTTTGACTTCAATAACTGTTTCAGATGCTTAATAGTGACGAATGTATTACCTACACACTTCTACCTTGCATATTCAATAAAAGTACTATGCGAAAACTCAACGATTTATTGCCTCCGTGAAAATTATTTTGAAGACCTTATACATGCATACAAACTAAATAGAACTCTCAATTTCAACACGTTACGCACACGTTACGCCACACGTTACGCCTTTCAGTATATAAGAATCTATAGAAAGCTGACACGTTACACACGTTACGCCTAATATATTAAAGGAAGACCTATTCTACCTTTATAAGAATGGGGCGTAACGTGTGTAACGTGCCGGTTTTCATTAATATTCTATATAAACTCAAACGTAACGTGTGGCGTAACGTGTGCGTCACGTGTTATCTATTCTTATATATTTCTTTGAGAGTAAATGTGCAATGATGGTCGCATGAAAAAAGTTAAAACTGTTCATCCAAAAACACCAGTTCGTCAAAACAGTGTGGGTACGCAGACAGGTCTTTCTGCTCCGCCTGCGGAATCTTGCGGGTAAACTCAAAGACCCTCCACCAAACAAACCAGATAATTTCTGTTTCGCGCTCGTCCATCTGTCCGTTTCTGCCGTAGTAGAAAATTGCGTTGCTTAAAGTTGCAAAAATTGAAACGTCGGTGTCGATGCAAACGTCGCTAGAGTACTGGTTGTTCGGGGAAACCAGGTGTACAATGTGTCCTATGAGAAGTAGCAGGAAGTCTTTACAGGAGAGGAGAGTTGTGTTCCAACGAAAATCATTAAGTTAGAGTTATAAACCGAGAAGGAGGTTTATAACTGATATATTGCCCCCGAGGACGCGCAGCGTCCGAGGGCAATATATCAGTTATAAACCGACTTTCGAGGTTTATAACTAACTTATATCTCATTTGTGGAGGTTTTCTAACATATTTTGTCATTTTCAAAAGTTTTTGATGAAAAATTCTCGCGTTTTGTCGAAAAGTTTGATGTAATTATTTATTCAAGGTATATTAGCTAGTTATAAACCTCGGACGATCAAAGAAAACCGACACAAATGAGATATAAGATAGAATACATCCCTTCCTCCGCTCCCACCCATGCATATCTGTCATAGTCCGGATTGAAAAAAGCTTAGAACAGGAGACACAGAGGATCCAATAAGCTGTTCAAAACGGTTGTTTACTCGTACCCAGTCCCCCGTTCTGCGTCTTTTGAGTCCATTTTTGTGGGAGGTTCGCACGAAAACTAGATCACTGGGCTTAAAGCGCGAAAAATGAAATTTTTGGCAGAAATTTAATTAAGTTTGGGACCACAAAGAAACCTCTGCTAAGACAATCGCGTGCAAAAATTGTTAAGACAAGCAGTTTATTGGCCCCCTCCCTCCTCTAACAATGGTTCTTGCCCCCCCCCCTCCCCCTTGTGCAATGTTGTTAAAACGATTTTGAGGCCAGGGCTTATCAATAATATGTTTTCAACATTGTTAATGGGAGAAGGGGGGATCGCACGTGAAAAAGATCACCAAAATGTGAAGAGTCTCATTATTTTTGCACGCGATTGTAGGGCCAAAAAAAAATATGTGGGTTTCCGGTTTCCTGACCCTACCTAGCTTTTGGACGTCGAAATCTCGACCCTAAACTTTTTTATTGGATCATGCTCGTAAGTGTTTCCACTTAGAGGAAAAAGTTTTCTTTGGGTGTGGAAGCACTGACTAAACAAAATGGCGTCCGCTTGTTCGGAAAATTAAAAAAAAAAGTTTAGAAAAAAAGTTAAAACCGACCTAACCTACCTAAGTTTTTATAAGAAGAAACCGGAAACCCACATATTTTTTTTGGCCTTGTTAAACAAGGAAAATGTCCAAGAAACACTGGTAAATTATCGTTATCAAAAAAACAATTCAGTGCTTGATTTCAGTGCTGAGGCCGGTTGCAAGGTCATATTCAAGGGCAAGGTCAAGTTCAACTTATCGATTTCATTACATTTTACAGTAGTTCGAATGTTTTCGAACTCTTGCTTCATACAAGAGCAGTAAACGCACGCATTCCAAAGCGAAATTAGACGCAAAGGGGCAATTTTTCAACAAAATTTGTTGTTAAATTCTGTTTCCTATGTGCCTTGGGAGCAAAAAATATGATTTTGAATTTGGTGGAATCGGTAAATTTTTTTCAATTTGACCTGGTATTGCACACTACCTATGTAATGAATGTGCTGTAAAAGTAATCAAATATACTATTTTTAATTTCCCTTTATTGAAAGGATCTACTATTGTGGACTAAACTAAATTTTAATCAGCATACAAGGCTGCGAACAACAGCCAAGTATTAGCTGGGTAGTTTGCAAACTTTAAAAATAATTGGACCTCAAACTTTGATCTCCAAAAGCAAACAAATAGCCAATACTGCGAACATAATCCAAGTTTTGATCACTAGGGGCAATTTTTAGATGCAAGAAAACTTGTTTAAATTACATATGGTATTAATTAATTTGGTATTAATTTTTTGGAGGAATCGTCCAGGTTTTTTGCTATCTGCGCACGCTTCTACACCCCCTCTCCCAGGATATTCTATCTCAAAAACAGTTTTCTGCAGAAACTATAATTTTTCTCGGGAAAATTTTTATTTTTCTCAAAGAATACATTATAAACACGGAAACCCTAAATATTTAAATAATTTTCATATCTTTTTGGGATTGCAAAAAGCAAAATTTGATTCATTATCGCATTTTTTAAAATATATTGGCCGTAGGAAGCTCTTTTTGATTGCGAAGCTGAAAGCGAGGGCCAAAGGCCCGAGGAAATTTTTAAATTTAGAGTCTCTGAAATGCCATTTTCTGGACTTTGGGGAAGATTTGACAGAATTCTGATGGTAACAAAACAGCATTTTAGTATGATGCTTGTGATATCGATGTTGCTCTGAGTGTACATCCACACCGGGCAAGCTTGAAAAATATGCTTGACCACGATGGGAATCGAACCTACGACATTTGGAATACTAGCCCATTGCTCTGCCAACTGAGCTACGCGGTCTTGGTCGGTTCGTGTATGTAATATTTCGGAACAGAATCTAGTTCCTTCATCACAAGCATCATATTGATTATTATTAGATAACATTGATATCGAAGGAACTAGTTTCTGTTCCGAAATATTACATATTACACGAACCTTCCAAGACCGCGTAGCTCAGTTGGCAGAGCATTGGGCTAGTATTCCGAAGGTCGCAGGTTCGATTCCCACCGTGGTCAAGCATATTTTTCAAGCTTGCCCGGTGTGGATGTACACTCAGAGTAACATCACAAGCATCATATTCACCTGAGTACATTACACCAACATACAGAACAAATCATGAGTATTTTAGTATGTCGAAATTTAGAATTTAGTAGCACTATATATTGGATAAGTTGCAGGAAAGTATGAGAAATATCTTCATTCTTTGCAGATTGTCATGGGGATAATGTAGCCGCTTAAAATTAATTAATTGTCAGTATTTTAAAGGTTTATTATATTTAAATGATAAAGGTCTGCATGATTTTGGAAAAAGAATGATTATTAGCAAATTATTTTTTTTGGGGGGGGGGGGCTGCTACTGCCCTGGATTAGGAGTAGGGTTAGGGTACCATGTCAATGAACAACAACGACCGCTAAACAGCTAGTGACTCGGACTTTTGACTCCGGACATTTGACTCGGGCTCGGATTTGACTCGGACTTGACACGGTAAACCGACAAACACGTTGTTATACTAAAAAGCAGATGTACATCAGAACAAATACATATTAATTTAATATACTGTTAGAGCAGACAGATAGAAAGCTGTTTGAAAAGCTGTGTAAACAAAATAATCATCCGTTTAGAGAAATCTGTCCAAAAATTAAAGAATATACAGTTAATCTTAAGGCCTACTCTGGGGCGGTAAATCGCCTTAAATCGCTGCGATATAATGCGATTTTGGGCGATTTTAGGCGATTTAAGGAAAAACTGGGACTTTGAAGCACTGCGATTTAAAGCGATTTTAGGCGATTTAATGCGATTTAAGAGAAAATTCTAAATTTTAGGGATTGCAATTTAGACCTGTGTTTTCAAGGTAATTGAATTTTATATTTTGCTCCGGTTTCCTCCCACAAGGCAAAATATGGCAGGGTGGGTTAGAATAAACACAGTTAGAAAAGTGATATCATATTCTCATTGTTATAAAGATATATAGTCTAGACTAACATAAGTAACCCTAATACTTTATGTAAGCGGTGACTGAAAAGCCCCAAAGGGGAGTGAGCTGAATAATGTAATGTTTTCACACACATTGACACATATGCATTGTATGAAGCAAAATACAATTATTAGAACATGTATGTACATTTTATATAAAGCTAGGTTAATAATTATTGTATTTAACCCGAATCATATATAAAGCTCAATATTCGTGAACTTTTCATCCATTGTCTTATTTAGAAGCCATTGGAGTTCATCTTGTGGGGTCATGTGGTCATGCATTCATGGCTACATTATATACCACAAATATTGTAAACAGTTAATAAATATACTCTACTTAAGGGGCATGTACGGTACATAATTGCAAAATACCAACCTATAACTAAACTACACATGTCTTAGGCTAAACTTTAATATTATTAATTGCAAAATATAATAGATATTTGATTTCCAAAAGAACCACAGCCCACAGGGAGTAGAAACGCACAATATATTTATACAGTTACAATAAGCTATATTCCTATAAATTACCTTGTCACCCTTGTAAGTGAAATTGTCTTGTTTTGTATCTTGTCAACACTTCTTTATTTAGCTTGCATTTTATTTAAACTGTTTCAACAAACATGTTTTATAAAATTATGTTTGATATCTATATCCAGAAACAGTTTGAAACAGTATTGTCACGCATTCGGAAACTGTCGGCGTAATGCCGTAAAGTTTAATTTACATGAAGTACATCGCATATAAATGGTCGGAATTCTAAATTATTTAAAAAAAATACTAAACAAAATGATATTAATTAAACAAATGGCACACCGCGCACTACATCGTGGTTTTAAGTCTTTTACCTGATAATTTGTCAAGTGTTCTGCAAACAAGCAACAACAAAGATTGTATGGTATGTACGATGTAATCATTGTTTTACTGTTTATTTTATATACAGGTCTGGAAAATTTAATAGATGAGAGTTGCAAAACTTGCAAATCTCGCTCATATTAAACCTCACGTATGTTTTTCGTATGATAGCCAATATAATTATAACTAGGAGCTAGAGTATAACCATGCACATGTCGAAGTACAACCATTGTATACAATGCAGTGCTCGATCTACATGCAACAGTGCATAAATTGCAGGATGACCTTATTATATACTCGTACTCATTGACTCTCATTATCATAGTCTCCTACTGTTGTTCTAACAGCAATTAGGCTTTGAGAAGCCATGTATATTATAGATTAATTTGTAGCCCAGCCACCATAGTCCATATAAATTGTAGCCCAGCCTCCACATTTTACACCAATAATGAAATTAACCAGTAACTCAATTTTGTTGCTGGTAGTGTAATGGAATCTATGGGTCTTTCATATCCCAGAATTGCCTAATTATTGTAAAGTCTGCATAAAGCAGAAAAAGGCTCTGTTTTTATTAACGACCGGAGCCTAATGAGTGACTAAATATTGTCAGCCTAATCCACTTATTTGATTTATCCATGTTGCATTACTTTTGATTGCAAAACACCTGGATTATACATGATTTGCCAGCAAAATAGCAGCAATTGATAAACTTGAGTACATTATTGACTGAATGTATCAAACAGAATGCATGTTGGCGAGTTAATGCGATTTTAAGCATGGGCGTACGGGAAGGAAAATATTAGGGGGTTGGAAAGAAGTGATTGAGGGGGGCCGAGAAGTGATTACAAAAAATTCCTATTGGATAGCATATTTCCCACATAATTGACAGAATTTCCCACAAAATTGACAGGATTTGTCCCATTTATTTCTATAATAAACCAATATTGCCAGACAGTGAAGCGAATATTGCCCGGCTGTCATTGTTTGCCCAACAAAGCCAGGGGGCGACTTCCCAGCCAGAAACTGGGGGGGGGGGCGGTCGCCCCGTACGCCCATGATTTTAAGCGATTTTAGGCGATTTAAAGCGATTTTAGGCGATTTATGAGAAATTTGACCATTTTAACCCGCGATTTAATGCGATTTTGGGCGATTTTAGGCGATTTTAGGCGATTTTAGGCGATTTTAGGCGATTTAAGGCGATTTACCGCCCCAGAGTAGGCCTAACAAGACAGCATATAATTTCAGTGTATCTTTAATATTGATTCCCTTTTTTATTATATTGAATGTTTTAAATAAAAAATAAAGCAAAGTTATTTGCGAGCGAGAATTTGAAATCATTTTATTGCAAACTCAAAGTTTATCGATAAAGCCATTTAATAGTTAGAGGCAGTTTAGTTTTATAAAGAACACTTTAAAACATTTTGTGAATTGTTTGTGGTTGAATTTTACCTTAAATTGAAGCTTGTATTACGTAGAATTACATACCTAACATAAATATGTTGGGAAATTGATAATTTTGTAATTAAAAGTGATATTTTTAGGCGATTTTCATTTGTAAGAATATTCTTAAAAAATTATCGTGTTACCATGACAACTACTTTAGAT
>CACRXK020009390.1:3303-19209 GCA_902702795.2 Paramuricea clavata
GTGCCCCCCCCCTCATTACCCCCCATTACCCCCCTCTATATAAGACAGTTACGGTGAGAGATACAACAGATGAAAAATATATGCGGAACTTCGACGCTTCGAGTGAAGGGAAGTTAGTTATAATTAGTTGTGAAATTTGTTAGTCGGTAAGTTAGTTAATAGCCTCCTCCGCATATATTTTTAGTTGTATCTCTTTTCAGGCAATTGTTTTGTTATCGTCGCGACGTACACAAACCATTCGAGATTATATGATGAAACTTGAGATAATGATGAAGTTGAGGTTTGAATTGAATTGTACGAAGTAAGAGGTTGCTTGTTGATCACGTAAACCAATAATTAATGTAGATTGAATGAAGGATCGTACGACATGTGACTCCGTTATTGCTATATAGGATACTGGATATTATTTCGTAACATTCCAAAAAACTTTTCAGTCTGGTGTTCAGTACACCGTTCATCACTGACACCGTATATGCGATAAATGAGTTGTGTGGTATGGGAGTTGTACGAATGCGGAAAGCTATAGGGTCATTAAAATGTGGGAGTTGTCGCGTGTGATATTGACTCACCTAAATCACATCCTAAGTTGAAAGACAACAACAAAAGGTCTCGCGTTTTCTATTTATTGAAAAGGGAATATTTGATCATAACCGGATATAACGTCCTTGCCAGGTATTCTTCAATCTCCCCGAGCCATCAGTGGATTCTTTGGATTCCAATAGATTCTTTGCCCCTTTATATTTGGGAAGCAGCATTTGCTTGCAGGCCTTTCTCAGCCCATGAGATGCCTACGGGCGAGACAAACACTCTGATCACAGTATAGGGAGACAACCAGTAGGGCCACTTAGGGGAGAGAAAAGTGGCAATTATTTAAGCTAGGTTCCAGTTGTCTTACACGGCCAAAATCATTATTCTGTAGTACAATTTTATAGTGGACTGCTGCCATTTACTGGCTGCCAATATGTAAATTAGGTTGGCAGCCAGTAAACAATGTAGACACTTTTTTATGCTCAGTGGCCCTACTGTACTTTTCCTACACTGTGCTCTGATTATGTTATTTCAGCTTACGATGTCGTATTGATTTCCCAGAAAGCCCTGGGTATGAGGTTGGTTACTCGATTTGATTAAGGCCGAATTTTGCACCCACCCCTCGAAACCGAAAGTTGATCCCTTGATAATTCTTCATATCACTTAACATTTTTTTTATTTAAAATATGTAAAATACGTCCCGATCTTTGCGTGAAAATCCTTCAATATAAGAGTCATAAGAGAGCACAGTTCAGCAATGTCACGATGTCAATCGTGCAATATTAACTTGTTTTTCATGTTCCATCAATACTATTGGCCAGCCACTATGGCTAGTAATGCTGGCGTATAATTCTGGCGTATTACGCGCGAGCTGACACCCGAAAAATATAAGTGCGGACGAGAGAGAGCATGTTTACGTGAACTTGTTATGCTCTAACGAGATGCCTGCGGAGGCCATTTAAAGACTTGTAGCGCCGTTGTAGCAAATGTATTGTTATTAGCTATTGTGACTGGGCAACCTAACTTACTGTCCAATCAGAGCAGCATATTGGTAGAGTGCAGGCGTCATAATAAATTCCTTTCATTTCGTCATTTCGCATCCGGCTCGACTAGCAAACAGTGAAAGAAGGAAGTAACTCAGGTTGCCTTCAACTATTGTGTTCCCCGAGTGTATGCTTTTCAAGATTTTTATCACGAGCGAGAATTATGGGCACAAATGACACGTACCCACTTCATACTGGATACCTCACGAAATCACCACCAGAAACCAGAGTGACTGGAAATTTCAAACGCGTAAGTAGAAGCACTCGTATTGCAAAATTACAATATGATTTATATTTAGGTTTTCTGTGATTTGTATATTATCGAGACCAATTGCCTTTTATCATTAAATTAAGGAAATGTCAAAGGATCTGTCTTTCATATTAAAGAACACTGTTTATTAATACAGCGATATTTTATACATGATGTGATAGAACTAGATGAGTTTTATGGTTTTGTATGCATACACAATATAAATGTTTTTCATCAAATGTCAAGTTTCCTCGGGCCTTGTGTGCAACAAGACTGACACAAAATATAGACTTGGTGGTGCATAAAGGTGCATCATTTCATATATATATGTGTGTACCAGTTCAAATGACGGGGATATAATTCGTTGTTTTGTTTATATGGTTCAACACGACATTGTCAGCGTATTTCCATATTATTTTTTCAACACACAATAATTGGGTATGCTTGGCAGTCATTCAGCGCTTCCTTGCATTGTCTTGCGAAAATGAACTTTTGTTTATCACTTTATGATATATTTCTACTACGTGGTTATGGTTAATAAATATATAATAAGTTGTTTACAATACTTGACTGTCCTTTAATATCTATTTGTATCAGCCATGGTATAACTAAGTATAATTGGTACTTTAATTAATAAATTGGGCTACTTATATAATATCAAATAAAGGTGGTTGATTTAAAATTACTTACCCTGGATCCAGATTCTGTTGCCAGCGTATCGATAATTTTATAAAATAAAATAGAAAACAAACTCCAATTAGAAGTTCCATCAGTTGAAACTTAATATTTAAAAAGAGCAAGAGGACACTATATTCAACAGTGATATTTTGAATTTGTTGCAAGTTCAAGAATTCGAAATATCACCTTTAAATATTAAGTTTTAATATGGAACTTCTTCTATTCATAGTTTGCTTCCTACTTAATTTCTGTTTCCAGATTGCTCTTAAAACAGCAAGGGAAAAGAAACACCAAGATGGAAGAGCCTCTGGTCAAATAATTGTGAATCTCACTTGTATACTTGATTAGAATCTGAACCTTGCATGTGATTGGTTATTTGTAAAAACATCAAACCAGTTTGAGAAATAAACATCAGGGTTCATACGGGTCCTGGAAAGTCGTGGAATTTTACCTATTTCACCTACGTTTTTTACCTATTTCAATTTACCAGTCATAACAATAATATGAATTGTTGTTATATAACAGATTTTTGCAAGTGAATTTTGTTTTATTATATCTGTTATCATTAAAATATTAACAAATTTCAGAAATTCCGTACGAACCCTGAAACATGCACAATAACTAATTATTGCTTCAACTTAGTAAATAGCAAATTATTGCTTCAAGGTCTCAGGAGAAAGGTAGGGAGAGACAGACTTTTTGACATAGTTTTACAAATAATTAAGGCGTAAAAAAATACCTGTGGTTCTGGTTCCTGACTGACCCTATTTTTTTCTGCCGACGTGCAACCCTGTTTTCTCCAGGTGGTTGTGGGCTGCTCATACAGCATGCCAAAATGGCGTCTGTTGTCACACTAATTATTGAACCAAATTGCCTAAATTCGTCCATAGGAAATACGCATCTCTAGTTAATATTGATGTCGGGACTCTACTGCAAATCGCCCAGCAAAAAACTGCCAAAACCATGAAAAAAATATTCAAAAAAATATTTATTTCCGACCTACCGACCCTAATTTTTTCACGATATGAAACCGGAACCACAGGTTGTTTTTTTATGCCTAATCACATGTGAGGCTCTGGTTCTGAACCTATCAAGTATGGAAGTGAAATTTGCAATTGATTTGTGCATTTCTTTTGTCTTGCCATTCTTTAAGAGTTTTTGGAACCCGGAGGATAAAAACTATCACAAAATTTGAAAATTATTGGCATTGTTTTTCTTCATATGATACTGCGGATTCAGGTTGAGTGTTTAATGACATCACGATCATGTGAACATTGCAAGAGAAAAACACAGGTGTTGTCAAGTGGCAAATTACTTGTTGCTATGAGAGAATGTCTGTAAACAAATGGCTTTTAAAATGTGGTGTGCAAACGAATATGGTTGATTATTTATGTCCGGAAAAGGCCGAAGACTACTAAAGGTTGTTAACAATAGGAAATATTCTTAGCAATGGATGTGATCCCAAAACAGGAGTTTTTCCTGGAAAATTCGTAGAAGTAGATGTCCCCTTGGGATATCGTCAGCCATTGTATCGAAAATGTGGAAACGTTTATACTGCCAAGATAAAATAGTTTCCCCTAAGCCAAACTACGGATAACAATGGTCTTCTTGCCTGTGTTTAATAATCTCATTATTTGAGATTTAAAATGCTTCGATGATAAGTCAATTTCAGGCCGATCTGATTCTACGATATTCAAATGCATTGACCTTTGCTTGGTGCAGTTCTTTGCACAAAACATGCGAGAAAAAATCATCATGCGCTAAAGATAGCAAGTCTTCGTTCTGTATAAATATAGGGGTTATTCGATTGTTACAATAATGATTGTATTATAATTGAATTTCAGAAAGATCATCCATATTTTTGCATTACAGTGTAAATTCTAAACATATATATTCAATTCAAAATGTCACCACTCCTTCATAGCAACAAGTAATTTGCTACTTGACAACACCCGCATTTTTCTGTTTCAACGCTCACATGATCGTGACGTCATTAAACACTCAACCTGAATCCGCAGTACTGCATGCATGCCTGTTGACAAGCATCTGCTGTAAGACCGTACTATAGTCCAATGAACCAGACTGAAAAATGTCATATACGTCATATACATAGCTCCAACAGTATATTCTATTTTAAAATCTAAACAAGTACCTGTAAGGGACTGTTGAAATCTAGTTTTAGTCATTGTTTGGGTCAGGAGGGTGACATGGTTATATACAGTTAAAGCTTGTTTATGTCGGCAACAATATCTCATTGATGTTCAGTTGAAGTTTCTTTGACAAAACAAAGTAGGTGTTGGAAATCACAGGCTTGAAAAAGGACATTCCACAAAGCTGGAACATTCTAGGACTGCAGAAGTGCTTGCAGGTCAGGGACATAAAATCCCCCAATAATTATGACAAGAATGCTGTTGTAGTAAAGAGTGTATAACAAGTTTTACTGCTGTATATTGATTCAATAGCAATGTTGCTAGCAATAGTGGATTCAAAGCTAATTGCATGCAGAAATACAGATATGCATATTCAATACACTTATACACATTTGTAACATTAAATGTTTTGTTCATGTGCTGCTTTTCTGTCAAACAGAGCATCAATACACATGCACGAACAACTTTATTATGAGAAATTTTAAATGCCAGGCTTTGGGGCCTATTGGGAGCTGCAAAAAGTAACTGCAAAAAATGTTATCAAAACCAAATTAGTTGTAGGTGTTATTGTTTCTAAATATTTGATATATACAATGCAGTAAAACGTACTTACTTTTTGGAACTAGTTATACAGTCACATAATTACTTAAAAAAGGAACTAGTTACTTGTAAACGTTTTACATAAAAAAGTGTAACTAGTTACCATTACAAAGTTACTTCATGATTTTTGTAACTAGTTAAAAAGTTACTTTCAATTTTTTTTTAAGTTACATGTGCAGACTTTAGTATACATTGACAGTGAGTTCAATTAGATTACTATAAAGAACAGGATATTCCAACTGCAAGCCGGCCAATGGGAGGGGAATTACTGTACAGTGAATCAGTGTAGGGACCACATTAACATAATAAAAACTGGTAGTATAAACACAATAGCAAGTACCATATTTTAACATAAAGAGGTAACAAAAAAATAATGTAAACGTTGTTCAGAACGTACAGTAAGACGTTATTGTTCCATTTCAAGCCAAAACATAACTAGTTATCTTAAACATTTATTACAGTTACTTAAAAAAGTAAAGATTATTTGTCTTGTAATTTTGTTACTTGTAACAAAGTTACAGTACTTAAGCATTGGATGGTTATTTTTATGTGTCCCCACTTCAGTATGGCAAATATTGTGCAATTGCACAAACACGTATGTACAGTATATATAAAAGCCATTTTGTTCCCTCAGTCCAGTCGTTTTTCACTCAGAATATGCCAGAATTACACATATAGCTACTTACAAAGTTTTGAATACTTTGCAGAGCCGTAACTAGACGAGATAATTGTGGTGTGGATATTCATATATTCATGTTCACATACCGTAAAAACAATCGCTTTCAAAAGAAATCCGTCGGGCAGAACACGAATGTATGAATATACCCCCCCCCCCTCAAATTATCGCGTTTAGGTACGGCCCTGATACCTTGGACAGTTTGCTGGCCATATGGTACCAGCAAAATGCAAGCACGCAGATAGCGAGGGTTAAAAGTTACATCTGAAAACAAAGAAGTACCAGACCGTAATATTGGGGTACCTCCGGTATACGTAAGTGCAGCCATCGGACTATTAGGCAAAATTTCCGCTAGCTGAAGGTCAACCCTGCGCCGCCGGCGGCAATTCTACTTTTGACGGCGGCAAGTGTTTTGGATTAACTGGCTGGCAAACATTTCTGGAGATGTTGTGGAGATGCTATTTTACAAACATACATAGTCATAGTTCCAAGGGCAAGGCTTACTGAATTGTTCGGTTGAAAAACGAATCCTGAAAGTGAATGTTCTTCATTATGACGTTTCAAAAAATACGGGTTGTACAGGTATTTTGATAACGACATTGGCATTGATTCTGTTACAGTGTTGGACAAAAGATTGTTCAAGTAAATACAGCTGAATACATAATTAAATAAATTAAATTAAATTATTAAAATATGGTCTCTTGCACACACGTAAAAATCTGTAGCAATGCTGTTACAACAACTTTGCAACAGGATGTGTTAGCACTGCTTGTTCCCAGCTTGTTGACAACTTGCTACAATGTTGCTGAGCTCAACAAAGTTGTTCCGACAACTTGTTATCGTCCTGCAATTCAACAATTTGTCCACAAGTGACAAGTTGTGAGTGACAATCTTGTAGCAACTTGGTAAAATAACAGCATTGTTAACAAGTGTTGCGAACAAATCTTCTTGACAAGTTGTGAGATTTTTACTTGTGTAGTTGTCGATCATAAACTACGTGCAATGGTTGTGGTTGATAATAAACCTAACTTGAAGTTTACAGTTGTATAAGACATCTTTCCAACTTTTGTTTTGAGTATCGAGCGGGTCGCTTGTCTCTTTTTTTTCAGACGATTGCATCATTTGGCGTGGGAGGGAGCAAGATTCTAATTTAAATTATTTAATTTCCTTTTTTTCTATAAAAGGCGTTTTCCAAACACTGTTCCGGCCAGATCCCAAGTTCAGTTCCGCTGCTGTAGTAATAAATAGCATGGCCAGAATCGTATCTCTTTCTCATTGCCTGATTTGGAAGATTGAATGTTATTAAAGCTTTTTACTGATGAGCAAAAAATGTTTAACCCAGAAATAATATTTCAATGTTTCTTAAAACATCGTCATCGATTACGTGTAACATACAATTCAATCGCCAACTCTTTAAAGATTTCTCTTTCACGAGAGAAAATAATAAAGGACAATATATGTCCAGCGAGGGGGAAGTGTAGGAAGTATTCTCACTGAAACACATTTCGCCTTCTTGCGGAATGGATTTCATTCAAAACTTCGAAGTATTCGAAGTTCGAAACGTCCGAGCCGCCGACATGCATTATAATTGCATAACGGGAGAAGCGGTGTCGGTATTGTATATTATTCCAGCATTGACGCAGTTAAGATTTATATTCTCAGTTAAGCAGTCTTCTTGCACAGTATCAAGAAACGTTAATTAAAGGCCATGTTACACGGTGCAATTTTTCTTGCAACTTGCAATGCAATTCTACTCTTGAGAGATGTTAATTAGTGAAATCAGTGAAGAATTTTCGATATGTTGAGAAAACATCAGCGGAGTGTAATGAAGACTCGTATTTGGCAATTTTACATCTCTCAAGAGTAGAATTGCATGGCAAGTTGCAAGAAAAATTACACAGTGTAACATGGCCTTAAGGGCCTTCGTTGCTTTGCAATCCATATTGCTATATGTCATATATGAAACCCCAAGATGTCAAATCCTCAATAATTGTTTGTTTGAAAATCATCTTTGTAGTGGATGAAGCGATGGTTCGTTCTTTGGGAAAATAAAACTCTTGAGTACTACAGAGAACGAGGAGATCCGAAACCGAAGAAGGCGATCGACTTGAGTCGATGTGAATTTCTTGACACGAATTTATCCGACAAGAGATTTAAGAACATCTTTAGTTTAAGAGTAACTGGTGACAGAGATCATGGCAGGACATATTTCCTTGCAGCTGACTCTGCTTATGAAATGAATAACTGGGTTGATAAGATTTGCAAGTTATGCGAGTTTGCTGTAACAGAAAATAATAATACAGGTACTGTATATTATACTTATACAACATGGAATAATTATTATATTCGATAAACATTCCATGTAGCATTTAACACATGAAATATTACTTCCAGTTATTTTACAGAATATATAGGTGGGTTACACTAAGCACTATCGTGCAGTAAATGGTCGCCAATAGTCGCACTTTTCAACTAATGAGATATCCAACTTAATTATTTTCACTAAAGCCATTACTTAAGACCCGTTATTATTTTCATTAATTATTTTCAAATGGGACAACAATGGGCGCTTTCTATTAACGGCCAAATTGTTGAATGAAACACAAACGATTTGGGCTTCGGACCTATCTGACCAGAAATTTTAGGTAACATTAGAATGAGGTCCATTTTTGCTAGATATTTGAGAAACATAGTCCAGACCTTTCCATTGACACAGAGAAAAAAATTCGGGTCTGACCGGTCAGGCCATTAAATGGAAAGCGCCCAATGTTGACCCAAAAACATGCAACAATGATGATTTATTTTCAAATGCTTTGGATAAAATTATATAGGATTTACCTAAACTGGAAAAGATGCTTCAAAAATTTGTGGAAGAAACAAGTTGATGGATGTTTTGATAAGCCTTTATATGTAGTATAGGATATTGTCGAGTGAAATTTATATACATTTATTAAACCTAACCAAGCTTCGAAAAATGCAATTTTTTATGAATTGAATAAAAGTGCAACTTCAGGTCCCTGGCAAGAATAGAATCTGCGTGATTCCGGTGCAGTGCTCTAAGATTTTGGTGCCGCAGATTTGATTCCTGCCAGGAACCTAAAGTTGCATTTTTCGCAACTGTTTCTGGTTAGGTCCAATAAATGTATATAAATTTCACTCGATAATTTCCAAAATTTGAGAAAAATTGACCAAAGGAAAAAAGTTATTGCATTACAAACCTTGTGCGGCCAAATGACATTTTTGCTGACGTGATAAATTTTCAACTCGACAAAATCACGTCATTTCGTTATCAGTTTAAGCAACTGCAGGGAGCCACCTTCACCACTTAATTTTCGTCGAAATTTGAAGTAGCAAAATGATGAGCATTGACGAGAGTGCAGAAGTCAACAGGAATTTTCTGTTAAGCGCGAGCGAAAGTTACAAAGTTTCTCATCCTCTTATCACACCCTTTGTTTCTGCTTTTTCAGATACAATTCGTCACCAGGCTCCTTTAGATAAAGATGAAATCCAGGTCCGGTCTAAAGAAAGAGACAGTGGTATAATCGTACCTGACAGTGACACAGCTGCTGACCTAGTGTCTGTTAAAATTGTGAATACTCAACGTGTATCAGCTTATGATGACGTGCCACCACCACGACCATCAAAAACTTCTGAAGACATTAATGAACAATATGATGTCCCTCCTCAATCTTCGCAGTCGCCACGAAAATCTCCTGTACGACAACGTAATTCATGTCCACTCGATATGTCGTCATCTTCAGAAAGTAGTTTTATTAGTATGAACAGATCTTCAGGGGGGAGTGATATTTACCAGAACTATGATGTCGTTCCCACTCAGCCAACCTATGACTTCCCTCCAACTCAGCCAACCTACGATGTCCCTCCCACTCAGTTAACCTATGATATCCTCCCCCCTCAGCCCACTTATGATATTCTTCCCCCTCAGCCGACATATGATGTCCCCCCAACTCAGCCCACCTATGATGTCCCTCCTACTCAGCTAAACCATGAAGAACGGAACCGTCACTCCGGTGGGTCAAGTAGCGAGGATGGAAATGATATTTATGATGTCCCGCCAAGCTCACATCAAGCATATGATATTGTACCAGCTCCTGTAGCCACCACAGGCACAATGCCAGGAATAGCCAGGGTATCATATAATAACACCCCACAACAATATGGAAATTATAACACGTTATCACCACGTATACGGCCCGGGCTACAACCTACAAACTATAACATATTACCACCAGGTAACGGAGGAATGCAAAGTATCTATGATCACGTGCCGTCAAGAAATCATCATTCTGTTACTTATGACACACCTCCTTCTCGTCCTGAAACTTCATGTAACTATGACTATGTCCCACCACCTAAGTCGGCATTACATGGGGACAATACTGATGGTCGAGAAGAGCCTCCTCCTCCTGTACCCAGAGAGGCGAAACCAGGACAGATTAAAACGTATGTAAACATACCACAAATTCCAATTCAAGACGGTGAATACAACAAGCCGTTACCAAGTACACCTCAGCGAGATTCTGGAACTGTTCTTGATGATGAAGAAGCAGTTTATGATGTTCCACCTGCTCAACAGGGTAAGCCAGCATGTCGCAGCCGTTTTCATTCTTCATTATAATCTTTATTGCAAATAGTTCATCAGGGGAACTCTCTCACAACAGTGATTTTCAGACAAGTTTACATATACTGTATTCACCAGTAATAAGGTCCTGATATAAACATGTAGATTACGGACTCCTAATACGTATATAGATCCAGATAAACGTTCAGCAAGAAAATTAAGCTAAAAGCTTGAACACTATTTGAATTTCTAACGTATTGACTAAGGTCGTTTCATTCCTTAACGGCCAAATACTCAAGTCCTTGCTTGCCCGAGTTTTTGTTTACTTTAGGAAGTCTAAGATTATCTTTGCTCCTACTGTAGTATTGTACGTATGAATAACAGCATTTTTCAAAAAACGCCAAGCTATGTGATGTTAGATTATAACGATCGTAGATTAACAGTTAATTATTTCTCCTCATCAATATAAATTCTACTTTCTGAATTTTTCGTGCAAAAATACATATAAACCAAAATTTGGATATTTTAAATTTAAAATAAAAAGCAATTCACTCTAACAATTCAGAAATATATTGCAGTCATCAAAGAAATCGCCATATCAGCGGAATGACGAAATAAACAAAAATTTCCGAACACTATTTTTTAGAACAACTATTTTACTGTATAAAAATGATATTTTCATAAATATAACTTAAAACCAGCAGGAGCACAACTCAAAAGCGTAACGATACCGCGATTTAAGATTTTCCTGAATAATTCTTACATTATTTTATTGTTTGTTAATTTTACAACTTTACCATATTTTGCATGCACTGGAGAACATTTGGTGAAAATTTGATGAAAATCGGACTGATATTGAGCGCGCATGAAGACGACAGCAAAATATATATAATATGTTGTTTTAACTTAGGGCATTCTGTATAAAGACGACAGCAAAATATATATAATATGTTGTTTTAACCTAGGGCATCCTCAAATTCCAATTGTGAACAGAAGAAACAAGCCGTGCATGGCAGTTGCACCTAGAGTAGACCGCACTTCTAAACCTAGCGGTACAGGACGTGATTATGTAAATCTAGGAGGGCCAATTGCAATGAGAAGTGCAACAGTTAAAGAAAGTTCAAGGCAGCCAGTACGCAGGGGAGGAAATGTTCAGCGGAGTAAAAGTGCGGTGGCAGATTTTGAAAGTGATGCCGGGTATCTTTACATGGAAAGTCCTAAAAGAACTGAATCTTCTACCAGATACAGCAAGAAAGACAGAAAACCTTCAATTCCCGAGGAAGATGCTGCTTATGAATTCATGTCATTACAAAGAAATGAACAAAATACAGTCTATCAGAATTATAACACTCCGACACAAATGTCTTCAAAGGAAGAGTCGTCCCCTGAAAGAACTGTGCCTGCAGTAAGTTCTTGATTGGCTTCATTTATTTATTTTATTGTTTAACCGTGCCATATTGTTAGTCTTTAGTATAGTACATAATAACTACAGTGAAACACGCAATTTGATTGGTCGATACCCGTGCAGAATCAGACAATCGTGCACGGAAAATGTGTGCCTTTGCGCGGCCTTTTTGAAATGTCGGACAATGAAAACATTTTAACGTGTGAAGTTAACTTAACAGTATACTATTAAGGTGGCTCGATTTAGTTATCACAAAAACCCTGCTCAAGAGTCGCGAAATCAAAGCCGGGTGACCATTTTTACGCGCAGGTTGCGGAAACTGATTAACAAAATGAAAGAACTTCCAAAATGACCTGACCTGCATGAGCAGTTGCTCGCGCCATATCACACCATTGCGCGTTCTATAGCGTTTTAATTATAGCGTTTTATTAAAACGCTGTAGAACACGCGCAATGGCGTGATGCGGTTTTATGTCAATTCTGACGTCATTAGAATTTTCCATTTTAGAAAAACAATGCGTTATATCTCTTTATTTTATCTGGTGACCTATGTTCAAATTTTGCATGCTGTATTGCACCGCTAAAAACTTTCATTATACAAAAAAATAAATAATTCTGTAATGCCAAAAAAATTTTACCGAACAATATGTCATTTTCGCATTTTCAAGAAAAATGGCATTACAGAATTTTTTATATTTTGCTAATTGTTAGCTTTTCGTCCAAGTAAAATAATGCACGAAAAAAAATTGGGGATCACCATGCTTTTTTTCCAACTATACGAGACGATAGACCATTTTGGAGTGAATTTCGTACACGTATGTCGTCATAGCAACGAACTATCTGTTATTAAAATTTGAAAGTAGAGTTATCAAAATATATAAAAAACCCAATATCTGCTGACTAAATCCTAAAAATGCGTAGTTTGAACATGTCAAAGTGTTAAACATCTGAATTTTTGAAAACTGTATCGAGCCACCTTAAACGAGAGACAAGTTAACAAAAACGTTAATAAAGTTATAAAAACGTTAACCGTTTATAAATAACAATGAACGGTTGACGTTTTAATAAACTTAACCGTTGCTTCGCTGTTAGTTACTTTACAAAACAATTACCAAATGGTTTTCCATGCGGAATAGCGTCATCCATGCACTTGGCATGTTGTTCGACTTTCGGAAAGTCTCGCAACATCCCGCGTGCATGGATGACGCTATCCAGCACGGAAAACCATTTGGTATTCTTTTATTGTAAATTATTGTACGTATACATAGCACTGAACTCAAAACAAACTGGAACGTTACAACGTTACAGTCGATTAATACCTTATCCCAGTCCAGTGTACACGAGGCGAGGAACGGTGAGGGAGGAGGGAGGTCGTGGTTTAATCAGTGCGAGCTCCATATATGTCTGGAGTGAGAACTCAAGTCCGAAACACGAAGCTAAAGATGGAGCTACTGGCCGTCAGTTTCAGTCCCTTTCTATTGTTTTTGCTGCGCAGCCTGCAAGGATTGTGGCGAAATTTCGTATTTTGACGTTGATTGAAAGAATAACACTGGTTTCATGAAATGATAACTTGATTAGCGAAACAGTCACTGGGAAAATGATGTTTAAAATCTTCAGAGCTATTGGACGTTAATGGCCGCCATCTTCACTTTTCTTATTGGCCGAATGACCGAAGTTCTTGCTCCAGATATATATAGAGCTTACTGGATTGAAAACTTAGAAACTGCTGATAATTGACTCTATATGGACTTCTCTGCACTTTAAAATGTTATCCACAACCTCCTGAAAAAAACTACTTTACCTTAAGATATCACAAGCATACGTTTGTCGAGGAAAATGCCCTCAAATGCTGGACACTTTGCCAGAACGTTTTTGTTTGACTTGATTGCAATGCTTCAAATAGTTCTAGCTGACCTGTTTTTGCAAGGGCAATGGCAGGTTACTGACTTAACGAAATTTTAGAACGGGAGGTAGAACAAAATATATTTGCTGTTTGTGTTGTTACTCTGAGTGATGCATCCACACCGGGCAAGCTTGCCTGACCACAATGGGAATCGAACCCGCGACCTTTGGGATCACAAACATCATAATTATTCACCTGAGTACATAACACCAACACACACGAAAAGTAATATATTTGCCAGCTAAACAAAATCTATGCCGGCAGCAGTATGGCTGAATAATATGTCTGGTAAGCATTGAAACTGACAAGTAAATATTGGAGAAATTCAAACATACATGTACAGACCTCCAATAGACCCATTGCACTGACGTCACAAATCCTTAGAGTGTCCTCCAGATGCTCCCTAACAATATCTATTCGGGTACAACAACCACACACAGCGCAAGAATTAACCATTTTAATACAAAATTATTTTAAAGTTTTACAAAATTTGCTTTGTTTACAAAAGTTATATTATGCATAGATTGCTAATTTGTCCTCCAGATGCATCGTCACTGACGCTGTGACGTCATCTGCAATGGGTCTATAGTAGATATACTCGAACGGTCTGTGCCCACTGATCTGAAATAAGGACTGGATGAAGCATCTTATTGAATTCAGTAACTCGATTTTGAAGGCAGCATATTTTAATGAGATGAGATTTATAAATCAGTTAAATTCATGACCAGTCTAATTGTTTGCTGTTTAAGTTCAGTTAGACTACAAAGCAAATATCTTCGCCTATGTGACTTGTGAAATATAGCTTCCAAAACCTCTTCGAGATTATGAGCCCTATTAGTTATTCACCGGCAAATTAAGGGGGGAAAAGAGGCTACTGATGATAAATTCTTATCTAGGCAATATTTGTCCTTTCTCACTAGTGACTAGAAACATAAAGGAAGAGTTAAACATGTCCACAACACCAGACTAGATTAATGGTGGGGCCATCCAATATGGCCGCCATTAGCTTCACTTATGCACAGCAGATGCGCTATCCAGCCTTATTCAGATCAGTGTCTGTACCAGCGCAGGTCGTGACCATAGTGACAGAAAACACCAGAAAACTTTAGATGGGTATGGATCAACTACCTGAAGAATACAATTAAGTTGAAGTTGTATTGTTCAGGTTGAAGTTGTATTGTTCAAGTTGAAGTTGTATTGTTCAAGTTGAAGTTGTATTGTTCAAGTTGAAGTTGTATTGTTCAAGTTGAAGTTGTATTGTTTACTGTCGTTCCAATTGAAGTGTTGCTCAAATATTGATTCAATACATTACCTCGGGCTGACCAATTCATTTGATCAAGTTCCTCGAAATATTCATACACTTCCTGTGAAAGAGCCAATTCCAAGTATTTGATCTTTTCTGGTCACTTCCTTTCTATTTATGATTGGTTAGTTGCACAAACAACAAAGGTGATTGGTGCATTTAAACTATTCAACAGGAAGTTTACAATTATACTAGGAAGTGTATGAATATCTCGAGGAACTTGATGAAATGAATTGGTCAGCCAGAGGTAATGTATTGAATCAATATTTTAGCAACACTTCAATTGGAACGACAGTAAGTTGAAGTTGTATTGTTCAAGTTGAAGTTGTATTGTTTAAGTTGAAGTTGTATTCAAGTTGAAGTTGTATTGTTCAAGTTGAAGTTGTATTGTTTAAGTTGAAGTTGTATTCAAGTTGAAGTTGTATTGTTCAAGTTGAAGTTGTATTGTTCAAGTTGAAGTTGTATTGTTCAAGTTGAAGTTGTATTGTTCAGGTTGAAGTTGTATTGTTCAAGTTGAAGTTGTATTGTTCAAGTTGAAGTTGTATTGTTCAAGTTGAAGTTGTATTGTTCAAGTTGAAGTTGTATTGTTCAAGTTGAAGTTGTATTGTTCAAGTTGAAGTTGTATTGTTTACTGTCGTTCCAATTGAAGTGTTGCTCAAATATTGATTCAATACATTACCTCGGGCTGACCAATTCATTTGATCAAGTTCCTCGAAATATTCATACACTTCCTGTGAAAGAGCCAATTCCAAGTATTTGATCTTTTCTGGTCACTTCCTTTCTATTTAT
>CACRXK020009391.1:0-19208 GCA_902702795.2 Paramuricea clavata
TGTTATGGTATTATAATTATAACTTCATTTTGATGTTCTGCATGTTGATGCCTGTGCCATCTCTTGTGTTGCATTAAACAGATAATTTCTGCAAAATAAAAGATGACATTATTATCATGATACATTTATATACATCTTTATACACCATGAAAATATCATATGCATGTATATAGAGGATATTACACAGCAGCGTGAAGGTATGATTTTCATCTTCGAGTGGTGAAAACAATATTTTACGAACGAGCACAGCAAGTGAGTAAAATATTGTTTTTAACACGAGAAGACAAAAGTCATATCTTCAAACCACCATGTAATGTTCTGTTTATTATATAGTCCCAAGCAAAAAATTGTGAAATTGGAAAAAGTCATGTGATCGATATCTTCATGCACTAGTGAAGATATGGAAAATATTTCAATGTGTGTTTTTCAGTATCTGGCTCTCTACTATATAATAAATACACATATATTAACCCTTCAAGTGGCAATGTGTCTTACTGTATTATTTAGTAGTATTACTGTATTATGTTACAGTCTAATGTCAGACAATTTTACTAGTCAAGGGGAGAGCATGTAGCCAGAGCATGCTGCCACTATGGTGCAATATATGATCTGTTTTTACCAAAACCATAATGATCCCAAGCTTCAAACTGAAGTGTCATGTTTCCATATTCAGGATTGGAATTCTATTATTAGCAAATTTCATCATAGTTTCTCACAGACCAATCAGACATCACCTCTTCCAATGTTAGAAATGTTGTACGTAGCATATTCTGAATTAATTACCTGGTTAGTGCATCGATAGTGACTCACTCATCCCAACAGCTTGTGGGCAACATTTTTTTTCTTGCCATGTAACTATCACATCATACTGTGTATGTGGTTCTGAACAGACAATGGCAAAGTGAGTATCTATTTTCTACCCCAAGACTCTTCCCTTTGAGTAAAATAAGAATGCCTGGGTTCATTTGGGCACATTGCTGCTTAATGGGCTGACTATATCTCATGGGCTGCATGCTCATTGGCAGATAGTATATTTAACCCACTGAGTGACAGCAGTGAGCAGTCTCCCCTTAAAATCGTCTGGCATTATGCACCAATCAATGTTATGCCCGACCCTAGGGAGGGCGGGGATACACGGGGAATTGACCTGATTTCTCTACTCCTGGGTCGGGGATTTTATTTTATTTGACATCAAGGAAGCTCCCAGGGTCGGGCGTTTTGACATTCTTGTATATGTCTTTACTTTATATTACAGGGAACGATTCGTTCCTTAACAATAGAGAGGTTAAGATACCCCGATTCCGTTTTACGTGTACGGGTGATATACACGTACCCGTACCCGTAAATCGGGGGAATAACTTGTAACTTAAGAAGTCCAAGATACTCCGGCGTAAGAAAACCGATCAGAGAATGGCAACTTTCGCTGTTGAGGTTCGCCATAAATTGTTGAAAACTTTGACCAGCATATGTGCATTATTTATTTGGGTAAGATGTTGAAAATTTGTACTATTAAACGGCCCAAAAATAGTAAACAGAAAACACCCGTACCCGTTTGTCGTTTACGTGTAGACCATGGTTTACCGCGGGGAAACGGGTAGAAATTACGGGTAAAATTGCTGACATCAGCAAAAATTGGTAAACAAAATGGCGATACTCGTACCCGTAAACCGGAACCGGGGTATCTTAACCTCTCTATTATTGTAATATTTACACGATTGTGCCTTTTTGTAAGCACGCGTTGCGTGTATTCCACGCAATTGCGTGGCTCATTTTGCTCGCGCATGCTCAGACAAATTTCCCACCTGTTCTGCGAAGCAGATATATTGCCATCGTGCGCGTACCCGAAGTTTGTAAGCGTGCTCATAGCCAATCAACGACAGCGTATAGATGAAATGACGTAATGATACTAATTTCAAAATGGCGGTTAACTGAAGGATGAAACAAAAGGCAATTTGTGAATTTACGATTGAAATTATACCAAACGCAGTTTAAAACAACGTCATTTTACTAGCATTTGAAGAATTTCATCATTTAATACGCAGTGGAAACGAAATGATTCGCAATTTTTGACAAGAAAACCATTGACTAATGACATTGAGAATACTATTATGAAACTATGAAAGTAATGATTCTTCCACATGTTGCCGTTGTAGGTGTATATCGAGTTGTAAGTGTTGATGTTTATGTACTTCTCAATTTAACATTTTCATTGGTGACTTTAGTTAATATAAATTAGTTGAATGAAACCAATAGAAGGCTATATAATTTCGTAAGGTCACATAATTTCTGTATCAATGATCATAACTATAGACAATTGGTGTCTGCTTTCATTACAGACTTTGATAGATCATTTTTATACAAATTTAGCAGAGTCAGAAGCTAAGTCACACATATTGGAAACGTTTCTCTTAAAGCACTTTATAGCAGTATGTGCATTGAATAATTGCTTTCATTAAAGAAAAGCCAAAGTAATAGTGGCTGCATAAAGAGCAGAGATTCAGTTTTAGATTCGAATATAAATACTTATAGTAATAGTTGCAACCAGTCATAATTATCAACTTGCAGCATATAACTTACTATATATCCTGGAGGGGGTGCTCCCTTCTTCATCCACCCTGATTTCTGCAACTGAATGTCATTGGCAAGAACACCAGGCAAGCAATTTATATCCCCCTTCACCTATCCCATACTATATTGTCTTATAATCAACAACAACCGTATGTCATAATGGGATCTTATTTATAGCACAAAATGTACAAAACTAACATAACATTCTGTTTAGTGGATTTTCTTCCACGACAAAATATTATTGCATGGATCTGGTATGCTGAATTATATCATTCTATTCAAGAACTATATGCATCAATTATACTTCTAATTTCCATACTTGTCATCATTTGTTGCTGATGAATGACTTTCAATATATGACCTATTTGATATATTTACTAGGCATAAACAGTTGATTTGTGTGCCATGAACCCTGACTATGACACTTTCTAAATAAAAATGAAATAGACCAATTATAAACAGCACAAATGTTGATGTTATGTATCAATTATGGTATAAAAAGGCTTTCAAAACTCTGCAAATGTATATTGGCACCACCTGTTATCCTGACAACTTCTATGCATCAACAATGTTCTCGCATGCCTGCTAAGTTTATTATGAACTATCAAGAAGATTTGGAACCCGAAATGTTTTAACAAGAACACAGGGATGGATTTACTGGGGGGATGTGGGGTGTGCACCCCCCCCCCCTTAGCCTTGTCCAGAGGGGGTGCAGGAGGGGTGTCCTATTTTTCATAATAAGCAAAAATTATTAGAGACAAAAAGAGATACAGAAATTTGAGTAATAATGATGATAGGCGAACTGTGAACAACAATTACAATTCAAATACTGTAGTCAAGCAAGACTTTGCAATAGCGAAGCAAGTTGATGGGCGGGCAGCACACATGACCGACACAACTCGGCACCAGAGCGGGCAGAGCAGCCCCCCCCTATCAGATCTTGCTGGATCCATCCTGCAAGAAAATTATAAAACTAAGATGATTCAAGAAGAACATCATAAAATTGAATATCATCTTTGTGAAGTTTAAAATATGGCCGGAATTAGTTTCTGCAAGTTGAATATACATCAGCCATTTTATTTTTCTTTCATCTGACATACTATAAATCTAACTTTATTTAACTGGTCAACTGTTAAACATCACTCCCCTAAATTTTTTTACAAGCTACTGAGTGTTGATTGAAGCCCTTGGCAACAGTGCAATCACCATGAGCAGATACATGTACGCTTAGCGTACCTATTTTTATAATAAGCCAATATCCCGACTGTGGAGCGAATATTGCCCAACTGGCTTTGTTTTCCCAACAAACTGGGGGAGGTGCCGCCCCCCCCCGCCCCCCGCCCGGTACGCCCATGCTGGAAAGTTTTTACAATCCGTCATATATTTAAACCATCCTTTTATAATACTTGCTCTTTTTGTGTGATTTTTATCAGAAATGTACCAAACAAGGTATTTTTATCGCTATTTGTTGTATTTGAGTAAAATGTAAACAATAACAAAAGCCCGCAATGCATGACCCTGACACTATAAATCCTTGAATGATAATGCGCAGAAATAATACATTTAAATAATAAATTTAATCATTACAAAAAGAACGAATCTTCTACTCTGCTTTCAATTTGAATCATATACGACTACGAGATTCATCAAGCGAAACGCATGCTGTTACGCCATCCCGTTCTAGCGTCGCCCATCTGAGTACGAAATTTTGGCGAAATCTCGTAGTCCTCACGACGACTTAATTTTTAAAAAACAAAGAAAGTTGGTATAGTCCTAGCGTTTATCCGGCGCATTTTTTTGAAAGCGGAAGCGTATAAATTATATCGGTAATGTTGAGCTAAACTGATCTGGCCTGTTTTTAAATTAACCTCATTTTATTTATGACTTTTAATATTTCCCGTTAATTCGTGCATTGTTCCTTATTAATGTGGCGGGATATGTGCATAGATGTTTCCGAAAAGGGTTAAAAGCACCAAATTGTGCACAGTAGCATCTTTTTATGAGTAGAACAACATACAAAAGTGGGGCCATCGTGAAACTGTTTTCTTAGTGAGTTACGATGCTATTAGCATTATTTGCTATTAAATTCTACTACAACAAAAAATGTGAAATTTTGAATTCAATCGCGAGAAATATAACTTACATCATCAGAAAGCTTGTAAAAAAACTATATAAAAGACTTTTAAACAGTTTTTTTATTCTTCAATGGTTATTGCTGTAAATTAGGCACATTATCTCGCTAAAAGTCCCTAATTAATTATTCGATGTTTGAAAATGCGTTTTTAACAGTTTATAATTCGAAAACTATTTCAGAAATCAAGAAACTGTCTAAACGTCTTATATGCAGTTTTTTATAAGCTTTCTGATGATGCAAGTCATATTTGTTGTAATTAAATACAAAATTTCACATGTTTTGGCCTCGGTTTTGGCTATAATAGAATTCAATACAAGAAAATCACTAATCACCCGTTCTCAGGAGTTAGCAGCAAAATAGCGATGGCCCCACTTCAAATATCTATTAAGCAAATAAAACTACATCAAATGTAAACGCGTTTGATGCTTTTAACCTCAACGGGAACTACTGATCAATAATTTTACAGATATCCGCCTCACTATATAGAAGAGGATAAATTTGTGAGAGGATTTTAACCTGCATGAGATTTAGTTTATACATACTCTCGACTCTCGTTGTTTGTTTACTGCCAAAGCAACATTTAAACGGAAACGAAAACGATTACGACTTCCTCGTATGCCATCAAAAATCTCGTACTCGTACTCGCTATTAAAGCTCCCTGATGGCGGCAGCCACCGTTCGAGAATGCTCAGAAAAATGCTCTCGATTGTAGTGAATTGGAAAGGGGGATGTACACTGATGACAAATTTCTGCTACACAATAGGAAACCTATTTCAAAGGGTCCTGATTTAAGTCGGTAGTGCGTCGAAACTGATTTACAGAAATAAGTTCGTGCATTATAACTGCATATCCAAAACTGAGCTACAGTACCTTCTATCATTGCTATAAATCGAAGGGAAGATGGCCATGAAACTCATTTGAATAACAATATAACTCATTATCTATGTCAGTCAACGTTTACTTATAAATCTGGTCCTTCACAGTCACGTGCGTATTGTATTTTTGCCCAACTAACCAATAGCAATGTTTTAGGAACGTTACATGCAACTGCGTGACTCGAATAATAGTGTAAATTGAAAATTACTATTGGTGGATTTGGCAAAATACAATACACACGCGACGGTGACGGACCGAATTTATGAATAAACGTTGACTAACATAGATAATGAGTCATATTGTTATTCTAATGAGTTTCGTAGCCATCCTCCCTTCGATAGGCTATCTACGCTTCTACTGAGCACTGGCTTTACACACGATATATTATCTTAACTGGGTTAATTGGTGAAGAATTACTTGCTAATTCACATATATAGTCATAGACCACTTTCATATTACAGATGGATATCTTTTGAATTTTTTATTACAAGAAATAATTATATGCTTTGCAACCGTAGTTTTATACACCCGTTACAAACAATTGAGGTATAGATAATTTACAAATAGTAAAATGAAATACAATATATCAATATCCATTAAGAATATATATAATGCATGCCTTTTCAATGCTTGTTATAGTTCATTACGCAGGAAGGTATAAAAGAGCTTCTAGAACGTTTAGTCCTACATTTAATTTTTTCGAGTTTATTGGAAGCCCGTAAATTATATGGGAGAGTTTTCATTTTGGATTTGGACTTGATATAACGGCGAAGACTGGAAAAGGAAGCCTTAATTCTTAAAGAAGTTTGAACATAAGAATTCACCGATCTTTCAGCCAATGTTCGAAGGTCAAACAAGTATAGGTTATTTTGAGGTAACGAGCCGGGATTCACCGAGGCGCGCAGCGCCGAGATGAATAAACACATATCCCCGAGGTGCCTCAAAATAACGTACTCATTTTTCACATTGCGAGGTCGCGCTAATGAGTCAGAATAGAAATAATTCTTAATGCCATATTGCCTTCGTTAAGTTGTTTTTCTCATTTTTTGTGCTGCAAAGACGTACATTGCAGGTGAATATTAGAGGGGATTATTAAACGGAAATTGATTAGAGGGGAACTGATTGAATATATTCTCCGATAAGAACAAAGGAAACCGAGCAGGGTGGAAAATAATGCTATAAAGCCTAGCGTCATTGTATACGAAAGGTTTGGATCAATTATTTTGAGAGTTCTTGGTTGGATTCTTTCGATATCTTTCGTTAAATATCCAGTAACACTATATTGCCACAGTAACTCTAAATATAGTCTCACGCAGGCAAAATGATTCCAGGAGTTTCAGCCCATTTGGCATTTGTGTGGTCAAATGGCCTGCATGGCTGGATAAACAAATTTGGCTAATACTCTATAAAACACGAGTATAGGAGTGTTTTATCGGATCTGATAAAACAAAACAACGAGCGTTTTGAATAGCTTAAAATACAACTACAAAAGAATACTAATTAGGATGAACCATTATATAATCATACTAATTAGGATGAACAATTATATAATGCCACATGCTTTATCAGATATAAAGTCACTCCATGTGACATATTATGGCTGACATGAGTTGCCACAAGGTTTATGAATTTTTAATGAGTACATTCAAAAATTTTCTTCAAACTTCAAAATTTTCACCCACGCCATCATTCGTTTCCATGGTGACATAGTGTGTTGTTCACGTCATCTTGAATCATTGTGCGTATAAATGTATAGTGTGTTGCACGTGCTGACGTCATTAAAATCCAGTTTTTGAAAAACAAAGTGCTATATTTCAGTATTTCGTGCGGTGATCTATATCTTAAAATGTTGCACTCTAGCTGTATTGTCTATATTGTAAAGTCTTTCGTCATACCAAAAATAAAAATGTTCTGTAATGCCAAGATATGTTTTTTGAGAAAATGATATTTTTGCGTTTTTAAAAAGAATCGATCCGGCATAGAATTGTTTCATATTCTGCCTATTTTTTAGTCTATAATATATATATATATATATATATATATATATATATATATATATATATATATATATATATATATATATATATATATATATATATATATATATATTCTAAGTAAAATGATGAACTGAAAGGGCACTGGGAATCACCGTGCTTCTTTTCCAAATATAGATTATTAGAAGCAATAGGCTATTAGAGCAACGAACTTTGTGTTTCCCAAACAAGCATAATTTGAAAGAAGATATATCCTGATATCTGCTCCACAATATCCAAAAATAGTTACGAAGTTAAAAAATATCAAATTGTTCTACACTTGAATTGTAATTGAAAACTGTATTGAACCACCTTAAGTATCCTAGTATATCTCGTTTATAAGTATTTTCTATATACATAAATTATTATAAAGCCTGCTCTCCAGTTAAGCGTTTTTCATGTGCGTATAGGCACGTAAAGTTTAAATCTTTTTAAATTTTACTTATGAAATAACTAATTCAATAAAAGGATAGAATTTAGTTTTCTGTGTGATTTAATACGCATTTGTTGAGGTAATTAGTACTTGTATAAAATTTAGAAAGATTTAAACTTTTATGTGCGTACACGCACGTATGAAAAACGCTTAACTGAGGGCCCCCTATACTTTTTGCGTGAAGCGTGAAGGGCTTATTTTACTTAGCCGTGAAACGTGATCGGGCCCCCTATACGTTTTGCGTGAAGGGCTTATTTTACTTAGCCGTGAAACGTGATCGATGATTTTCTTAATCCGTGACTCGTGAAAAGGCAAAATATTATTACGTGAAAGCATATTTTGAAGAGGTATAGGGGGCCCTCTTAACTGGAGAGCAGTCTGAAGCAGTATTTGCGTGCATGAATGTTTTCGCAGCATAAAAAATTGATCACCCCATGACGTAATATATATAACTATAGCTGGTTACAATTATTTTTTTAATTAATAACCTGGAAGTATATACAGAATAAGCTGCGGTCTGCATACGATCATTACAAACTACTGCATAGAAAGTATGGGATTCTTTTTGAGGTACGTATAAATATCTTAAATATTGAAGACAAAATTAATGTCACACAGGGTGTATAAAAGAGTCTAACTTTTATTAGTGCCTGGTTAATAATTTTCCCATAAAATGACTTTAGTCTTGCCTAAACTACTCGTGATAACGGCACATGAGAAATTAATCTCGAGTTACGCACAATTTTTTTATTGATTTTTGCCATTTTATTATGCAATTTTACTATTAATGTTTTTATTTCATAGTTGCTTGTAAAATTTATGAATTTTCTTGTTTGAACTTCAATCAATAATGTTGTTGCTACACGAGAAAGAGTAAGAAAAATTAAAAGATAATATTCGGTGGTTTTTAGTCATTTCAAATATCTCAACGAGCCTGGTCTTCATAAAATCAGAAATTGACACTGTTTCAAAACAATTTGACCCCCTTTCCAACTTTATAGTTGGATGTTACAAAAGCTTCATCCCCTCAGCCGGCACAGCCCTGCCGACAACGAAAATAGTGTTGAACTAAATAGAAAAATTCTGTGATAGAAAAAAGATTGTAATGCTATAAGCTTCTCTATATACTGATGCTACAAACTGAGGGCGTCCATTGAGGCCATTCCAGCCAATATAGTGAATGCGAAATTAATGCATGTCCACAAAACAAGCTTCATCACCCCTTCTCCCCCAGTTCAATGTTGTAAACAGCACCAAAACAACCATCATCGATCAGCATTCACTATTGAGTTGGGGGGAGGGGGGAGCGATAGCTCAAGAAGCGAAACATGATTTCATACGAAATCAGTTTATCATAAGCGGTATGCAAAATTTGTATGGAGGGAAAGGTAGTCTCAATAGATAGTAGTGCGGTGAAAAATTGCTAGTTACAGGTAATTGCAGGCTTCATGCTTAGCTGGCCAAATTAATTGCATCCCGTAATCTTATCTTTTAGGCGCGAAAATGCCATTTGGACTTTTAATGAGTAGAATAAGAGTGCTTGAAAACGCTAGCATTAACGTTCCATATACTGTAGATTGCATTTATATTCATTAAATCATTAGTTGTCAGCTTGTCGACAATTATAATGCACATTTTTTATTGTTTTAAGCAGGTGGCACTACGTATATACAGGGCGAGTAAGAAAAACCTGATACCTTCACGGCTAATTTGAATAACAAAGGAGTCAGTTTTTTTACTCACCCTGTACAGGGTGTCCCAAAAAACGAAAACTATTGAATTAACGTATTGTTAGAATTTGAATGCCCCGATCAGCACTCTGCTGTACCCACACATGCATCAAACCTTAACGTAAGTAAATTTTATGCATAATGAAACTCATTTAAGAAGCTGTTTTAAATAATTCAGTATTTAATATATGCACCCTTGTCAATATTTTACGTGTACGCATCTTCGCGTTCAGCTTAGTGCTAGAGCATTCAAATTTTAACAAAACGTTATTTCATTTGTTTGGCGGGTTTTTCGGGACACCCTGAGGGTGTCCCCAAAAGGTGACACTATAGAAATTTACCTAAAGTTGTTAAGCACAGGATTTCATGCGCCTGGTAATTAAAAATTCAATTCAATTGTGTTTACGCACTCTTGTGTTCAGCATAGTGCTTATAGGCATTCAAATTATAACAATAGGATATATGTACAGGGTGTACAAAAAAAGGAGACCTTTAGAAATCAAGCATCTTGTTAACATTTGAATGCCTTTTGAATCCTGGAGCACCTTGCTAAGCCCACGAGTGCGTAACATGCGATCTACGTACCGTGTGCATGGCAGATTGTTCCCAGGAGCAGACAATCTTTTGTTTAATAAACGTTATTTCAATTTCTGAAGGTCTCCTTTTTCTAATAATTGCACCTCTTCAATATTTCACGCACTACGTTTCAGCATTCATCCATTTTTTATACACCCTGTATATAGTGTCACCAGTGGCGTAGCGCTCATTGGGTAGGTTTAGTTCCAAAACTAAGGCCCCCCGACAGTTAGGGGCCCCATCACCCACGGCCTATCGCCCAGAAAATTAGAAAAGGTAAAAAATGCAGAGGTTAAGAATCAATGGGAAAATGCAAAATTAATAATGCTAAAGAATTAGACCTCCATCGACAACGGTAGCTGATTTTTTTATTTGACAATTACAACAGTCAACAGGGGCCCCCGCACCAAATATCAATTAAGACAATAGATAATGAGGTGATAAACCTCATTAAGCTTCATTATCTATTGTTTGAATTGCATTCGACGCGACCCAAATTCGACGTATGGAACAGGCCTTACAAACATTCCTTTAATTAATTAACAATTTCTTTATGCATAAAATTTACATATGTCAAGCTTTTATGCATGCACTTGCGGGTTCAGCAGAGTGCTGAGGCATTCGATCAAATTCTAACAATACGTTGAAGTTATTGCGATAGTTTTGTTTTTTTGCGACATCCTGTAGTTACATAAAACATATATAGGTTGTCCCCCCGAAAAAGTGACACTCAGTGGAGTAACGGAGGAACAGGGGACCCGGGCCCGCGGTGCATGCATGCATAAAAGCTTGACATATGTAAATTTTATGCATAAATAAATTGTTAATTATTAATTAATTAATTAATTAATTAAATAATTAATTAATTAATTTTAGTTAATTAAAGGAATGTTTGTAAAGCCTGTTTCATACATCGAATTTCGGTCGCGTCGAATGCAATTCAAACAATAGATAATGAAGCTTAATGAGGTTTATCACCTCATTATCTATTGTCTTAATTGTATTAGACACAACCAAAATTCGACGTATAAAGCAGGAATAAAAAAGAGTTATGTAATACGCAAGGTTATAACAATGAAACTCGTTGTTCTCTGGGTCGAACCATTTTCTCCGCATGAGTTGAACCATTTTCTCCCGAACTGATGATATGATTAATTTAATATTTTATCATTTTTGCTATTTTCGTTATTCTCATGTACGAGTCGAGTTGGTAGAATAGTTAACTGTTAATTATTTTCCCTGTATACATTACTTTCAGATCAACTCTCATTTCCACTCTTGCTGCTGTCATGTTAATTGGATTTCTCGCGTTGGTTCAGTCTCAGTACATGATAGACAAGACGAAAGTCTTGAAAGATAAAGTACTTTATGGATACGAATATCGTAACTTCACCATGACAACTGTGGATGAATGTTTCCTTCAATGCTATGAAAATTGTTTCTGTATGGCATTTCAAATGTGTCCAAATACACAATGTCAACTGTTGTCATCCAATCAATTCCAATTTCCATCAGCATTGGTTACAACGGAAGGATGTTCTTATTACGACATTCTTCCTGACCTTCAACAGGTAATTAACCACGGTTGACAGCACAAGAATTAGGGTTTGGGATTAGGGTCATGGATATATAGGTTAGGATCAGGGATGCCGGAAATTGCTGGGGGCAAGGGGTGCAATTGGTTAACAAGAGGGCATATTCCTTAACAAAAGGGCACTAATGAAAATGAAAGGGCATCTATAAATTATTTTTGGCGACCTTCCCGCTGCACCCGTGGTTCCGGCATCCCTGGTTAGGATTAGGGTTATGAAATAAAACACTAAATTGATATCTATACTCTAACGACTTGTCCTTGCGGCTTAGTTAGTGAAGCATTGGTGAGCAAACCAAAGCTCGCGGGAACGATTCCCAACGCGGGGTTAAAAACCAATCTAAAATGAACACGTCTTGTGATTGGCTTCCGTAAAGAAAAGTTATCAGTTTTTATGACTTATTCTTTAGAAAATATATCCTTTAGTTGCACGATGTTTCATCGTTATAATATAAACCCGCGGCAACCACAAAACGTGGCGCACTATTTTCCAAATCGAGCCGAGACAAACATTAATCCAATCGCTCTTCACCTACAGTGAAAACGTCTATTGATGCATATATCTTGGTAAAACTTCCTAGTACTAGTCCACTTTAAATTACTTTTAGTTTTTTTCTTATTAAAATGACATGCTTGCTCCTTGAATTTGTCTCGCCTGAGAAACACGCGGATCTTGACCACCATGCGGCACACGCGTGTCTGGGGGTCCGATTTAGTATCAAGAAAAGGATAGGCAGTTTATCTGAATATCCAGTTTGATTATATACACAAGGTCTGGATATGCGGTATTCTGCAATCTGATTGGTTCTCTACTAGCAAGATATTAGCTCATATCCTACTAGTAGAGAAAAACAAAATGGCGGCTCAAACTGAATTTCCGATTTTTGCGAACGAGAAAACGGCAAGTTGTTTGCTTTTTATAGCCTTTACAGGATTAAAAACACAATGAAAAACTCGCACAAATTGTTTACAGGTTAGCAAATGAATTTTTAAAATTTAAAATGGTTAAAAATATATATTTTTGAAGAAATAATCGGCCGAATAAGCGAAGATAAAAACATAAACAAAATAGAAAAATATTGAAAATATCCGAAAAGCAAAGTCTGTGAATTCAGACATTGTGTATATAATAAACGCGCCTCATCGGCTATCAGCTCATATTCGACTCGAGTTCGTAGAATAACTGTTAAATATTCCTTTAACTGCATGGGCTAACTGCATGTTGGCGCTGATCTCAACTCGGTCAGAGAATGTTTCAGCTTGTCCGGTACTGAGCCACTCGGGAGAGCATCACTAACTAGTTATTTTCTTTGTCAGATCAAGAAGATGAATGCTTCTGGTTGTAATCGAGTATCTGTCTGTCAATTTCATGATCATCTGTGTCAAAATAACGGAAGCTATGTTGCCCTCACACCTACAGATCATACAACACCTCGTTACAAATGCCAGTGTTTAACAGGTTATACAGGAAGCCTGTGTCAACATGCAATAAAATCTTGTCTTGCTTACAGTAACGGTTCTCGAGTCCCTGGAAATTATCAGGTGTTGGATGATAACATGAAACCCTATGAAGTGTTTTGCGATTTTGATTCAAGTTCAAACAAGGTATGGACACTCGTTAGTTCATATCAACTTCAAAATAAGGTTAATTTTGATAAAAGCTATTCTAAAAATTGGCCTGTAAACGAAGACACGCCTCGCTGGGATGAATATCGTCTTTCGAAACCCAGAATGCAATCTGTTCAAAACGATTCCAGCAAATTTCGTGTGACATGCAAGTATGATACCGATGGCCTAAACTACACGGATTATCTTGAGGCAAGAAATGAACACGTTGATGTCTTGAATTTCGTAGATCAACAAACGAGCAGTACCGTCGTTTGCTCTTTCGTTGACTACGTAAATATTCGAGGCGATGACTGCGGCTTCTGTACAATGATATTATACCAAAACGTCTACACATTTCACGCCGATTCCTCTAGAACAGATGGCTGTGACTTTCAATCAACTGGTGCAGAAAAGTGTGGAGGTATCGGAGAAGATAATTTTGGTCTCTATAATTGTGTCAATCCAGCCCACCGTTGTTCATCGTCTGCGGATGCCACGACACAATTATGGTTTGGAACTGACTGGTTGTAACGGATTTATAAAACTTTTGTTATCGAAACTGTTAATTCAAGAACGGCCTGTCTCAATTTTGAGGCATTGCTTTTGCAAAATTACTATAAATAGCAGATACTATATATTCAAGGCTATGCAATGGATATTAAACAATGTGTATGATGTATATAGTCGATATAATTTGAAATTAAACGAGACTTACCTGTAAGTTGAAGTTTGATTGGAATTCTGCGAGTCATCAACAGGGAGTGAAGGAGTTGTACTAGAGAGTGCAGCGCATGCGCAAAACCAGTCTTAAAAGCACAATTACCCAATGACAATTTTGTAATTTGGGTGGGTTTATTATTTGTTATCAAAATGGGCGGGAGTACAACTCCTTCACTCCCTGTTGATGACTCGCAGAATTCCAATCAAACTTCAACTTACAAGTAAGTCTCGTTTAATTTCAAATTTTACTTCGTCATCAACTCGGTCGTTCCGGAGTTGTACGAGATTTCAGAGACGTCATTGAGTAATTGTAGCGTGGGTAGCGATGAGAAACAGTGATACCCACTGTAAGTGCAATATTAAATGCACCAGCAAAAAAAAAACACAACAATGTTTTATTATATTTGTCACATAATAAATGCACAATGTAATATGAACAAGGAACTTTAAAGATTGTATGAACGTTAAATAGAGTTAACATGTTGAATCCAAAAAGCCTTTCCGAAATTAAAACTTGATTCCGTGGGCTTAAATTGTTATAGAAACGTTGAAACGTCTTTTCATTCGACCAACCAGCAGAGGACAAAATATCTTGGATATTATTATTACATCCTGCAAGATGGGATGATGAAGCCGCTCTGGTACTATGTCCCTTGAATTTTGATATGTCAATGCCAGATGAACCAAGCACTGTTTTACACCAACGAGAGATTGTGTCTTTTGATACCGGACCATGAGGTTTTACATAGCTTATTAATAACTGCTGACTTTTCCGAAGGGCAGCTGTTCGTCTGATGTATTCTCAAATATGTGTTAAAACACATACAGTTTGGTCTTGTGGGTATCCAAGAAATTCAAGTGGTTTAATATGTTTTCCCACTCGTGATTGTTTGATCTTGTTCGCAACAATGAACACACATTTTCCATCAGTTAGTTGCATATGTTCAAGAGACAGGCAGTTTATAGTCTGGGAACGTTGTCACAATAGACATAGTAGAAAGGTCAAATGTAGAGTGAGATCTTTTAGACTAAGCTCCAGTATAGGTGGCTGCTTGCGAAGGTGATTAAGTACAAACGCTTACATCCCAAATTGTCTGGTATCGGGGGAAAACATCAGCTCATACAACCCTCGGTTTCAGCTCATACAACCCTTTCATGAAACATTTAACAACTGGTAAATGCCCAAATGGCATATTTACATCATGCAACTGTAGAAGACTGGACAAGGCACTTCGTGCAGTGTTAACAGAACTATAAGACATACCAGAGTCAGATAACTGCGCCAAAAAATCCACCGCAAATGTAACAGGCGGCGATATCATATCACACTTATGTTGCGCGCAAAATTCTTGCCACTTGATAATTTGAGATTGATACCGACTATGAGTACCTGCTCTCCAGGATGCCAATATAATTTTTATGGAGCTTTGGGACAATCCTTGGGCTTTAAGTTTCTCCCCGATAAGAGACAAATAAGAAGTTCCATCTTTCTGCACGAAGTGGATGAATTTGATCGGGGGCTGATGGAAGTCTCTAATGCTTCGACAAGACATGTGGAATTGAGCATCCACTCAGTATCAACACTGATAAAATTTCGAGATGCATGGTCAGCATCAACATTAGTGGCTCCTGGTAGATGGGCAGCTGTGAGCCATATATCATTACGAAAACAAAATTCCCAAATTTTTCTGGCCATTAAATGACAGCTGTCACTGTGTACACTGCCCATATGGTTAATGAGAGCTACTGCAGTGGTGTTATCAACCAGGATTTGTACGTGTTTGGTAGTAATAGAAACCTTAAAACATTTCAACGCCAACAGAACAGCGTGTAATTCCAGGACATGAATATGGCATTTTGCCTCTACAGCTGTCCATCTACCCCCTGTTGATATTTCTCCCTTAACAGCACCCACCCTTTCAATGATGCATCTGAATATAAAACAACATCCACAGGTGGGTATCTTATGGGATTGAAACTGGTATCAATATGATTTAACCACCAGTCAAGTTCATACTTAGCATTTGCGATAGAGATATAAAGGCATCAAAATTTCCTTTACATGATTTAAGTGCAGCAATTTTTTCCTTTTTCTAAATACTTGTAATAAAGTGCCCCATACATTATCGCAGGGAGGCTGGCAATAAGGCAGCCAATAAGTTTAGCAACCAAACGCATTTTTATATGACGTATTGAGTCTATAGTCTGTTTGACCAGTTCTTTTATGTGTTTTATTTTCTCAGGTGTCAATCTTATTGTCATATAGATTGAGTTAATGAGAAAACCTAGCAAAACAATCTCCTGTACTGGTATGAATGTTGACTTGTCTGGATGGGGTACAAGCCCAACATTGTCAAACACTTTTACTGTTTGTACTACATTAGCAATGCATTCCTTTTTTAAGTTCAAAATAAGACGTATACCACCATCCTTCTTAGGAACAGTGAATATTGGTGAAATAAATTCTGTAGGAGCATGATGGCCCTCCTGAATAACATTATTTAATAATTGTATGCTCGATTGGGCTGGGGAGGGTAATGGCTCCTCCCCTGATGCGGTAAAAATGAGGGCGTGATGTGCTTGCTGAATTATAATTTGCTGATGATCTTGCCTTTCCACTGGTAGGCATATGTGGTAAGTTATTCACAACCTTGCTTGTTGCTCTTAAGTCCTGTAAGACTTTAGAGAGGTCATCGACAAAAAGTGATTTCTCTATTTTATTGTTACGAGAGCATGCTGGTTTGAATTCATTTGTCAGACTTGGTCTGATCTTGGTCTCTTCGTTTGAACGAAAGTTCTTTATGAACATGCCCAATAAGAGCAATGCAGTCGATCAAGTTAGACATAACAGATTTGTAATCAGGAATTGATCGTTTCTCTCGACAGTCTAAAAGTGTGTTCAATGAGATAATTACAGCATTTGACACTCTAAGTAAGAGGTCTTGTAAGGTTGACATCTTTATGTCTCGCTGCTTAGTTGTTGGGTTTAATTTTCCCCATATCTCCGGGTTAACACGTGGCGCATAAAGTGCCTCACAATTTTCGGGTGTTTTGTACTTTTCAGAAAGTTGTTTCCTTTTTTCAAGGTCAAGATCCATCACAAACTTAGTATTCACTAGTTGTGAAAGTTTTTCAATAACCTGTGGCCCATGATCCTCAGTGGGACAGAGTGATTCACCTATTTTTGTCAGAAGACTGGTATTGTCTTCATCCTCACTCATTGACCCGGCAAGATCAGGGTCATGCTCATCCCCATGTACACTTAACCTGTCGTCATTTTGCTCACTTGTGTGTTGCTCATTGTCTGACTCTGAGACCGAATTTGTTGCTTCCTCTGAAGCATTGTTAGTTGCTTCCTCTGAAGCATTTGTAGTTGCTGTCTCTGCAGCTATATCTTGTATAAAGCCTACTTGAGGTTGTGTATCATTCGAGTCATATTTCTGACGTTTGCTCGAGCTGGCCGAAGCCGTGACACTACGGTGTTAGCTCGTTTTTCGCCTTGGCGTTAACTTCGGCCACTAAAATGGACAATAACGCTGTTTAAATCTGCCCTATCATGCTCAGGGTCTTTGTTTGCTTGTTCGAGCATATCTAAGTCGTCAGACTCGTCATAATCAAGACGACTTTCAAGGTCATTCGGGTCATCCGAATGAGCCGTCATGTTGCCTAAAGAAACAGCATAAAAATAATCAAACCATGCAAAATACAAGACAAAATTGTGATACTTAGCTGAAACAGTGTGATACTTAGCTTAACAGAAATAGATATTTATTTTGAAGATACATTACCAACTGTTAGAAATAGTAAAAATCTTCCAAAAATCCTCTGGATGAAAAAACACGAGGCTGGTTTTTCCGCGCAAACTGCACAAGTGGTTTTGCGCATGCGCTGCACTCTCTCGTACAACTCCGGAACGACCGAGTTGATGACGAAGTAGAATTAGCTTTAATTAGAACAGTGGTGGACACTCGATCCCTTTCCTGGGTGAGTCCCAGATCACGCCCACAGTATGTTGACGAATTGTCTACAATACGGGTTGTTGACAATTTACTACGAGGTTATTGATCTGAACAGACTTGTTGCAAGTTGTTCCGACAACTTGTTATCGTGATGCAATTCAACAATTTGTCAACAAGTTGTGAGTGACAACCTTGTAGCTGCTAGATAAAATAACAGCATTGTTACAACTAGTTGCATGACACTTGACAGAGCAAGGGTATTTTCGTGACTCGTGATTAGCGATTATATGTACTTCGTGATTCGTGATTTGAAGATATACCATTCCGTGAATCGTGATTAATATGCGTGCCGCTTGAATCGTGAAGAGCTAAAAGGGCTAGCTAGGGTCTTTAATTCATCAATATTTTACCCTAACTTGTGAATGTTTACGTTTAAAACTCGGCCCAATTTTAATATTAAGGTTTAAAAAGTGAAAAATTTGTTTCCCGCAGTTGTCTTTCTCGAGGTTTCATCGTAAACGTTGTTGTCTTATACCTTATATGTTGTTTTAATATTTAACACGCCCCTCATGGAAATCAGTCCAGAGTTGATGGGGATAGCGTGTTCCTTTTTGTTAATTTTAAACAAAGTATTGCCTGCCTGCCTGCCTGCCTGCCTTCGTACCTCTTCGCAGACGTCGTGAACCATCGCAAGACACTCGTAATGTGTCGTAATGCCTCGCAATGGTTTCCATAGTCTTTTTAAAAGTTCTAATGTTAAAGTCAGTAAAAAGTGTTTGTGTTAACAACGATTTCTGCTGTCTAGAAAATCGTTAAATGGTTTCAGACTTTGTTACGCTTCTGTGTTTCTAGAATTCGTGAAAATGAAATTTTCTTTTTCGTGACTCGTGAAATCTAAAAATGATCTTCGTGATTTCGTGACGAGACCCCCTCCCCCCTTGCCTACCCCTCTTGACAATCTTGCAAATACATCTTGTTGG
>CACRXK020009392.1:0-19208 GCA_902702795.2 Paramuricea clavata
AATATATGTATATATCCTGTGTTGCTGTTTTAGTTTTCTTGACAAGAAAAGTTTAAATACAACAACATAAATGAATTTGATTTTCTATTGCTGATCTATGATTATACAAAACTATTTTCCTGGGGTTAAGAGACATGCAGGGGACATTGACGTCCCTGGGGGCGGGGACAATTTCGCTTTTTTACTACCCCTCCAAGTCAAAATCTGGTTGGGGGGGGGGGGTTTACACTGACTGGTGCATTAATTAAAGAAGTGTCAGTGCCACATATGTAGTAAAAGCCAACTTGTCAGTAAAGGCCACAGAGCAAGATTGTATTTCAAAGACTGCCAGTGACAAAAACAATTGATAGCCCTGAAATAGAGTATGCCAACAGTTAGTATACTGCAAATAACTATTCTATCAACAAGATAATATGTGTGTTTTACAAGTGTTTTTTACATATCAATCCAATGGCATGTAACCTAAAATTCAGCAGTGTCTGTGTAATGAAATACACCCTTACTTCTCAAATATGGTCAAATTAACTATACTACATTGTGTATAATAATATATGGACTGGTTCAAAAATATATTGAATTTATATTAGTGAACTGGTGAACTATTGATGTAGAGATTATGCCAAGTATAGAATGGCACAAGGATTATCATGTTATCAGCATGATTAAATCGTGAGATTTTGCAAATAATCTGTGTAAAAGTAAGATATCCTCGGTAGCTACATTTTAAGGTAAAATGACTATGGTAAAGCTATTCAAGGCAAAAAAGCAATGGATCTGTCAACCTCGTGGTCAACAGTAAATTTAGCTAAGTTTATGATCCATTTATTGCCGTATTTTAGCTGAGAATTCATTTAAGACAATGCAATACGATAGACTTACCTTTGAATTTATCATATGTTCTTTTAAAATGGTCACCAAAGCTCTAAAACTCGATTGGTATCGTTTTAGCTTCCTCACTCCTTAATGTTTACATGTAAATTTGTCAAATTACACTTGTTTAGGGCACTGGAAACGAGACACGGCCAAGATGCGCGAGGCGACATGCGCGGGGACATCAACATCAAAGATTCCGACATCGAGTGAGACTTCTGGTCTTATTATTTATTTTGTGGACAAACTAACAAACTAACAAACTAACTCACAGGCAGAACCAGACACAGTACTAAAATGCGGTGCCCGCCTACAAATAAAACTTTCGGCGTTTCCGCCTACATGCACAAGTAAAGTTATATTTAGCACGCATACATTCTCCTGTCGGCCGCCAGTTGGTCCGTACGTTAGGATCAAAACTGCGTTTCAAAGCCTTCAAAATAAAATATTTTGGGCTCAAAATACTATCAAAATGTGGAGAAAAGTGAGACGATTCCACTGGCATACGGCCGAAAACGAGAAAACCAACAATTCCGAAGTTATCAAGGATCAAACGGACTGCATTCTTAATTAGTTTAATAATTTTGAGCGATTTGTAAACAATACAATTTCGCTTATTAAAACTGCACATTAAAACCTTCAAGTTCAAAATATAATATTTTGGGCTCAAACTACAAACAAAATAAAGAGAAAAGTGAGACAAATCGACTGGTATACGGACGAAAAAGAGAAAACCAACAATACGAAAGTTATCAAGGTCAAATGCATTGCATTTTTAATTAGTTTAATAATTTTGAGCGATTTGTGAACAATACAATTTCGCTTGTCTTTCAAAGGCCATAAATCGCTAGAATACTGTAGTTTAGTAATACATTTGACTTCTGTGAGTATAATTTCTTACACTGAATCGAATGGTGGTATTTTTGTCCTTATTGCGCGCATAAAACCAGAGAAAAGTCGCAGCAAAAAGTCAATTGTGAAAGTTTGAGATTAATTCGAAAGAAAACTTTCCTCGAAAAAAGGAATTCGGAAAACGTGAAGGATTATTTTGAGCGGCTTTTGTCTTTCAAAGGCGACAAATCGCTAGAATAGATGTCAATTTTGAAATCAATTTTCCATCCGTAAACACAACTTTTCACACTGATTCGAACAGTGGTATTGTTGTCCTTGTTTGACGCATAAAACCAGAGATAAAGCTGAGCAAACAGTCGATCATCATAATTCATGAGAGTACACGATTAATAATAATTAGTATAATTACATAGGTGATTATTGAAAATTCTCCACGCTGATTGGTTGCCGTTGAGGTGATTATTACGCGATAATCACCTAAGCGATTTTCAAAATGGCGGCCGAAGCCTTTTTGTCAATTAAATGACGAAGAAATGTGTATTTTCTTATTTTTTCCAAATAATCACCTATGAAATTATACTAAAACAAATATTATACCTCAAATTCAAATTGTCCAATCAGGAAGCTTAGTTTGTGCCACGTGAGCATGAAATTAATCGCGATATCACGCCTTACGTCATCAATTAGCGAGCCTGCGTTCCTTTTGACAATGTTCCACCCCATGTTCCCCGGGGAACATGGGGTGGAACATTATTCGCGTAGACCGCGCGAGACAACACGCATGACAAAAACATGGCCGTCGACAAAATATAAATAGTATTGATGAGTGATGAATAACCAAATTTTAAACGTAAAACCTGGGGCTTTTTCAAAATTTTGAAGCAAATTTTGAAAAATACTTTCATATAAACAGCCCCTAACTGACATAAATAACAACCTCGTACCCAGGGGAGAAAAGACCCTGGTAGATGCTGGTCACATGATCTGCTAAAATCTAGCAGATTTTTAATTAGCAATCCAAGATGAGGTCAATAAATATTTGATATTTGGATGATTTTTATATGTTAATTCATAATTTGCATTTTGTATATGATTGTCATAAAGAATTCAAGATACTTAATTAGAAATCTGCTAGATTTTAGCAGATCACGTGACCAGCAATCTACCGGGGTCTTTTCTCCCCCAGAGCAAGGACTCTGGGTAATAGGTCGCATAAATAACTGTAAAAATGTACTTTAGTAAATGAATAATTTATCCATACACTTGATCTACTTTGTGAGTATTTTTTCCAATTAAAATTGATGCAACAATAAAACAAGAAGATGTCTATTTATATATTTATTAAATTGATCCGAGATCCCAACAATAACATGCTACTTAGGGAGTGGTCATTATTTATGGGGGGTGGTAAATGGGAGGGGGGAGGGGCAAACAAAGTTTTACCCTTTTTACCCAAACAAAGTTTTAACATAGAGAAAGGGGGGGGGGGTAAAAAAGTTTTTGAACTTAAATACCATTTCTAGAGTTCTGGTTTCTATAATCACAAATAGCAAAAAAGACTCTGAAAATGCCATTTCCAATGATCTAGAGACTCAAAATTTTCAAAATTTCCCTGCTCTGTGCCAACCATGGTAGTGCCTTGTGGGAGTGGTGCCCACTAAGTTTAACAAGCTTCCTACCCCCTGAGTGACCCAGCTGTGGTATTTACATAAACATACCATGCAAGTACACTTAACTGATCAGATTCGGTCTATGAAAGCACAATGTAACGCTGTATATAAAAAATCTGTTTCAGAAAATGCTCACATTTCAGTCCTGGGGAAAAATACAAAAATATTTTCACCAAAGCCCTCCCCCCTCCCCCTACTAATACATACAATACCACACCAAACTTTTTGTCACCAACAACCATCTGTCATCTCTCCACACTCAGTATAGTATGGTCCCTTTTTGTAGATGCCCACCCCCCAGACAAGTTCTTAAAAAAAGCCCTGTGTTCAAATCATTTTGCTGTATGAAGACGGGCCATGGGTTAGGGTTTATTTTTAATCATATATGGTTGAATCATATTCACCAGGGTAAAACATCATGAGCTAGATTTAAACAGATTGTCCTAATATCTAACTTTACCTGCAATGCATGCCTGTTTCATTGCTGTTAATTTTTCAATCCATACTGGGGGGGGTCAGAAAAGTTTCTACTTTTAAGAGGGGGGAGGCACAAAACGTTTGCTTTCAGTCTGGAGAGGAGGGGTCAACGAAGTTTTTAATCCTTATTTTCCCCATTTACCAACCCCCCTCCCCATAAAATTATGACCACTCCCTTAATTTGTTTATATTAATTATATATGATACATATGATAATACAATAAAAACTTGTTTTATTGCTTTAAAACAAGTGGAGCTCTCTGATGGTTTGAAATGGGCTGTTATGACACTGATTTGTCCATGCTGAGGATTCCACAGCTCGATTTGCCACAAAAACCCATAGATATCTATGCAAAAACTCCAGGATCAGTCGATCAGCTCGTCTTGAAATACGTACACGATCCAGTCGCGTCGGCCAAAGACAACAAAACTTTGAAAATCGCACAGATATAAATTCTACAAAAATATTAAAACAACTCCTAAGTCTTCTAAATAATATTTTAGCACTTTAACAAAAATTCATTGAAAATATCATCTTTGATGGCGTAAATTCTTTCCACGGTATTAGACGCCATTTTAGCGAACGTCGAGTTGACAGTAGTCACTTCAACGGTCAATATCTCGAAAACTGCCGGGGGATCACCGGGATCATTCCAGCAGATTTAAAGCTTATATATTTTTCTTGACGACTACCAAAAATGAAGAAAATCGAACCATGGGAATTCTAGATATTTCATTTTAAACATAGTAAACATATTTAGACTTGAGTCAACACGTCGCGGGGAGTCGACTAACTTCAAACATCAAAATAACATTGAAAATAAAGTTTACCTCAGAGATTTTTGCAGATATTGCCAGATCTTTAGTAGTAGTACTACAATACTTGAGATTTTGCAAGAAAATTTTAATATTAATATTTTTTTCCGATTTATTTTCCGTCGAATGCAAATTTTTCTGTCCAAATTCTGCAGATAACACGATGGAAAATAGAGCGATCTCATTGGTCGAGAGCTCACGTGACAACTCGCTAATTAGCTGTCCAACCTCCTCTGTGCAAATCTAAGGAATTTCTATTAGAATTTGGTCCAATTTCCTATAGGAATTCCTATAGGATTTTTTCGTAAGGGAAGGTCTATCATGGATTTAAATTTGGCCGCCAGAAAGTGTGGTTTGATCCAGAACGAAATTGCCGCTTTATACTTTTTTACTTTTTTCTCTTTCCACTTGCACTATTCTAAGAACACATTTGTTAAGAACCACGACAGACCCTAATCTTATTTTTAAAGTCTTACAAATTGCTGATTTCTATATTCTGATTTTTAACCCTGTAATGCCTGTGGTATCACTATAGTATTTTACTCTATTTTACTCTGGCTAACACCAGACTATTTTACTCTGGCTAGCACCACACAATTTTACTTGTCAATGTGAAAACCCCTTGGTGTTACAGGGTTAAATATGGTTTAGGGACTGTTTACATGAGCCTGGCAAGCTGCGCTGACCTGGAATCTTACTTTAGTCAAACAGGGCACCCAGCTAACTGTACTGAGATGATTCCATAGCTGGGTTCATTTAAACACCTCCTAAATATTGTATCTTATTGCACCATGAATTATAGTGTGTAACAATTGAAGTGTGCTGATCACCAGTAAACAAATTAACATAGAAGAAAATTGTGCTGTGACAGATCAGCCTAATGGAGCTAATGTTCTCCTGATCAAGTAGAGCAAGAAGAACGAACTGTCCACCAGGGTTTCCAGGTTTTCTGGGACAGAAAAAGCCAAACCGATTATCAAAATAAGCCAAAAAGAGCCAAACTCTAAATTATGGCGAGGGGATTGAGGAAGTGGTCTATTAATACCGTTTTGTCTGATACAAAGAATAGTAGACTACAAATTTACCAATTTACGATAATAAACTAAAACTTTAAGTAGTATATTCAGTGTTTTCTAAAAAGTAGTTTCTTTCTATACTTTATTACTTTTTTCAAGATCTGAAAGGATCAAAATTTTTTCATGATTGTCTGACGTCTGCAAAGACAGTAGCAACAAAGTGAGAAGCGTCAGAGCTTTGTTGTCATTGGTTGGAAGTGATCCTATTAAATATTAAGCTATGAATCAAAATTGAGTCAAAATTGAATCAATCATTAAAACTAATAAAGCTATATTTGATTGTAAAATACGAATATATGATTTTTAACTCCATTTTTTTAAAAAGAAGCCAAAATAAGCCAGATAATAAAGATAAGCCAAACAAAATTTTCCTAAGCCAAGCACAAGAAAAATAAGCCAAAATCGAGAAATCTGGCTTAAAAAGAGTCGAGTTGGCAACCCTGCTGTCCACATTGACAAGTGCACTGGTATTCTGCTCACTTGAAAACAGAAGCGTAACCCAGCTAGTTGGAAAAAACATTAGAAAGAACAAAAGGCAATATGGAGGAAAATATATCAATAGTCGAGAAAATGAACAGGCCACAAGGTCTGTAAAAACTAAAAAAAACTGTATGAAATGTAAGTTTAGATGCAGTTCTAATATTAGTGTGGAAGATAGATCTGCCATCTTTAACGAGTTCTGGAGAATGAGTGACAAACAGAAATTGCACTTTTATGGCAAAACAACAATGCAAGAGTCGACAAAGGGCTCAAAAGATGGAAGAGCTGGTCACAAGAAAACCACCATCAGGTACAGCCTTCCTGCCAATGCCCAAAATGTTAGAGTTTGTAAAATATTCTACTTGACCACATTGGATATTAAGCACAAACGCATACAACTTTTCCATTAGAACAAACAGAAAATGTGTTGAACACCCAGGAATTTGCAATGGGGGAAGAGTGCAAATAATGTAGTTTTGCAAGAAGTGAAGGATGGAATCCATGCACATATTAATTATTTGCCCATGTGGAGTCCCACTACAATAGGGAGAACACAAAAAATATATATCAGCTACATAACTTTATGGAGTGATTGATGCATGCCTCAAAATCAGAACAGCTTTTTCTCTATGATGGTAAAAGTGTTCCTCAAGAATCACCCAGAGAATGTGTCCATAGAGCATAAATATTGCAAGCTGGGCATTCTACCATTCAAGAAGTAGACAACCTGCATAGCCAGATTAAGGATGTGTGTCGTCACAGTGAAATATTTAGCCATGTTGGATTGTTACAGATGTTAAAGAAAGTTAACAGAAGAAGATCATCCAAATGAAATCACAAGATTTCAAAGATTTTGCATCCATTTGCTCGTCCACAAAAATATGACAGGATGCCATTTTCTCTTTGCTTAATAGAGCTTCTGGGTGGGCAAATAAAATTGATCATTGTCCACTGAATATCCAACAGCTTAAGGACTCAAAGTTAGAGGAAATTGATCTTAGCCTTAGGTCCAAACACAAGAATACATTTCAGAGCTTGATGTTCTGATTCTAACCGAGACCTTCGACAATGAGAACATTCCCGATTATCACTACAAAATACCTGAGTATGTTACATATAGAAAGGCCAGAAAAGGAAATGTTAGTGGTGGAATTATAATGTATGTAAATAAGAGCATCGAAGCAAAGTGCAGAATGGATCTTGAATAGAATGATACTGAATCTATATGGGATTCAAATTTGTCCACATAAATCTAAGCGACCATTGCTAGTATCTGATGTTTACCATCCACCATCTGCCAGAAAAGAATGTGACATAATTTTGGAAAAGAATATCGAGAAAGCATACTTGGAAAATAAGGAACTGCTAATCTTAGGTGATTTTAATATTGATTACTTAAATCCAGATTCCTTTTTAAAACACGATCTAGTAAGAACATTTCTGAATCTGAATTTTTGAATTGAAAAAAAAAAATTCGAAAAATTGACAAATTACCTAAACCTACTGAATTTCTCATTTGACGTAATAGCTACTGCTGAAACATGGCTAGATGAATCATGTAATGTCTGTGATTTTAATATACCAGGTTATAAGATTTACGAATTCAATCGCAAAGCGAAAATTGGAGGTGGAGTTTGCATTTATATTAAAGAATGTCTAAAAATTAAAATAAGAGATGACATAAATAAGGAACATTTAAGTGAAAATATTGAAAGTATTTTTATAGAAATTGAAAACATTAAAGGTAAAAATAAAATTGTGGGGTCATTTTATATAGACCTCCAAATGATAGATATAATGATTATGAAAATAAACTGAAGGCTATGCTTAGCAAAATCACCGTAGAACATAAAGAATGCGATACTCTTTAACAACATTTCGGATCACCTGCCCACTTTTCTAATAGAGACCGGTCAATAACAAATAATAAAAACATTAAGATGAAAAAAGTCAGAATGATTAATAAGAATAGAATTGCTAAATTTCAAAAAGAGCTAAGAGATCAAACTTGGAGCAAGGTCACAGGTGATAATAATCCGCAAACATCATTTAACACATTTATTAATATATTTCAAGAAAAGTACAATAAACATTTCCCAATAAAAATTATTAAAATAAAACAGAAATAAATGAAAATTAATCCATGCATTACAGAGGGGATTAAAAATCCTCACACACAAAAGAAAAGTTATATAGGAAGTTTTTAAAACAACCGACTACAGTAAATTGCATGAAGTATAAATCATATAAAAATAAGTTAATCCATATAATACGTATTGCAAAGAAAAAATATTATAGCGAACAAATAGAAAACTGCAAAAGCAACATAAAACAAAGATGGGATGTAATTAAAGATTTATTAAGTAAAAATAAATGTAAATCTTCGTATCCTGAATCATTCAAAAAAGAGAACACAACTATTTCAAAGGAAGATGAAATAGCAAAGGAATTTAATCTTTTCTTTTCAGGTATAGGATAAAATTTGGCAAAAAAATTCAACGAAAACAACACTAGAAATTATATCAAATATTTAAAATCAAACTATCCAAAATCATTGTTTCTCACTAGAATAAAAACGAGTGAACTTGATAAAATCTTCTCATACATCATTAGATATTCATAGCATTTCGGCCAATGGCATGGTTTAATTTACATCACGTGTATCTATCTGGATACCCCGTCCAGACCAGGAATTTAATTACTTCAAGTGGGAAGGGCTTTGAACAATAGGGAAATTGAGGCGTAAACAAAAGATTATGCAAATATATTTAATTGCTATGTTTAGAATTATTTCTAAATACAGTAAGTTGTATTTAGAAATTTATTCTGACTACACTTTATAGCTAACACTTTTCCTGAACGTTTTAAAACTACATAAATATAGGAAAACCAACTTTTTTACCAACTATCATAATAAACAGCGCTTTAAACACTACAATACAGCAACTTACCAGTAATGTTTACCGTCTATAAAATATATATTCACTTTGGCTCTTTCATTTTCCACCAGATAGCGCCTTATCGCACACACAATCTGATATATTGTTTTTTGGACCCCCAACCTTGTCAGCCGAGCGACAATACTGTGCACAATACTGTGCTCAACACTTTCTGGTTCTCTAAACCGCTTTTTCTTATATTATAAGAAGATACTATGCTCTTTTGGCAACAAAATTCATCTATTCATGACGAAAGCGAACTGAATGCTTTGTTGCACTTCATGCAAACTTTCAAGCGAATGCAATCGTTAATGCCCACGCTCACTTTTTTGAATATCTAATAATTTCATGCCTCATTGCTATGAAAGTCTAATGATGTGTGAGAAGCAATTTCAAATCCTCGTTAGTGTTTTAAACTTGGCTTCCAAATCCCCAGTGCCATGAACAATGGCTCGGCTGCGCATGGCACTTGTATTTAGAAACCACGTCTAAAACACTAACTCGGATTTGAAATATTACATAAGAGAGCTATGTCCCCCAAAAAGCTCTGGCTATGACGGAATTCATCCTAAAGTGATTAAAGATATGGGAACATGCATTAGCAGTGTAATGTGTCATATTTTCAATTTAACATTCACAACAGGAATAATCCCTGATCAGCTAAAGGTATCACAGGTTACACCAATACACAAAAGTGAAAAGAAAGACAATGTTTGTAATTATAGGCCGATTTCAGTGATTAGCTGTTTTTCCAAAATACTAGAAAAAGTTATTTACACTCGAATAATACAATATATTGAGAAAAATAACATTTTCTTTGAAAAACAATATGGTTTTAGAAAAAAACGATCAACAACACTTGCAATAATTGAATTGATAATAATAAAATAACAATTGGAATATTCCTCGATTTGTCAAAAGCATTCGATACAGTTAACCATCAAATTTTACATTTAAAATCTACAACACTATGCAATAAGAGGAGTAGTATATAAATAGTTTGAAAGCTATTTATCTGGTCGTATGCAACACATCAAATACAATGATACAATATCGGATGCAAAGCTAGTTTCCTGTGGTGAACCACAGGGATCAGTATTGGGTCCACTACTTTTCTTAATATACATAAACAACATCAATGTTAGCAGTCAGCTTACATCATTTATAATATTTGCAGATGACACTAATCTATTCTACTCTGGTGAAAATGTTGAGCAATTAAATAAAACAATCAATGCAGAAATGCAGAAAAAAACATAGTTTTTAAATTGACAAAGAAAAAAAATTAAACCCAATTAAAATATTTCTTAATAATTGTCAGTTAACTCAAGTTAAGGAAACAAAGGAGTAATCATAGACGAACATTTAAATTGGAATCAACACATTAATTACATTGCAAGTAAAATATCAAAGTCAATAGGAATAATTTGCAAAGCGCGTTATTTCTTAAATTCCAACATACTAAGAACTTTATATAATACGTTAATTTATCCATACCTATATTATGGAAATATTGTATGGGCAAATAATTATCCAACAAGATTAGATAAAGTATGTAAACTCCAAAAAAAGTAATTAGAATAATCACACATTCTTCGTATGATGCAAACTCTGCCCCATTATTTAAAAAATCGAAATTGCTAAACCTTCATCAGATCAACGATTTATGCATTGGACAATTTATGTTTGAATTTTATAATAATTCCTTGCCTGAATATTTTAAAAATTTCTTTACTCTTAACAAAAACGTACACAATTACAGAACGAGAAACTCACATTATATACATAAGGAAAGATACCGAACTAATTATGGAAAATTCACGATTAAGATTAAAGGAAGTAGTTTATGGAACAAAATTCCATCTGATATAAAAGAAGCGAGAACAAAAATTAAGTTTAAAAAAGATATGAAAGATTATCTATTGATGTGCATGCAATGTGTATACATGATTGTATATGCATTCATACATATCTATATATAAGTGAAGTATTTATGTAAATATATATATATATATATTGCTAGTTAAATCATTAAATCAAAATTACTATATGAATATAATCTCATCAATGATACCAAATCAACTGTATTTTAGCTAATTTTATTGTAGGACTGACTTGTAAAAGCCCACAAGGGTTTATCTGGTCCTTCCAGTTTCAATTAATTTGATGTAAATGTGTTATGAGAAATGAATAAAGTATACTGATTTAAAAAAAAAAATGTAACTCAACTTGTCGAGTGTATCACCCGACCAGAGTCCAACACATGTTTGGATCACATCTACTTGTGGCTTGTTCTGATCATCTCCCAGTGTTCATTCTCAGGCTTTTTAAGAAAACGGGATAGCAAAGTGCAGCAGGCACTAAAATACATGAACACAAATCACTGAAATACCTAAATCTAAAGTCCCTCAATAATGAATTGTTTGCTAAAGATCTTTCAGAAGCCCTGCGAGATTCAGCATTTGTGTGAGAATATACTGATAATATTGTTGATTCATGGTATTCAATTTTTACTAATTAATATCCTTAACAAATATGGTCCAATAATATCGAAACATGTTAAATGAAAGATCCAACCGAAATGGTTTATGGTAATGGTAAAATAATGGTTTATTGACACATTTAGTAGCAGTTACGTTAATTTACAATGTGTTTACAATACTTGGATATAAAAAGGGTATATATTCTATTTATTGACATGTCATTCATTAAATATAAAGTCTAACTAATCTATATCTATTTATGTTATGTATAAAAACTACTAATGCATACCTATTTGTACATTATCTAACTGATAAAATTTTAAAAAGAAACATGATTCTAATCAACCAATTTAGAATTATACAAGTATCTAGGGTAAACCAAGGGACTATGTTTAAAACGCTTAACTTACAAACAGGGGTGGAAAAAATTTTTTTCTTTCTGGGAAACTGGGTTGAAGGCTAGAAATTTTCTGTAAAATTTGCAATGTTACAATTACAAAAATAACAAAAGAAATGCATAATTATTGTATTATTTGTACTTTAGTAATAATGGGCTTTAGGCTGGTTTTCGTACGCATGTACATCACAATAGTTGTCTGTTATACACCACAGTTATGAGTTATGACCAACTAGTAAGGATCTTGATTTTTTCTGTGTTGGTGTTATGTACTAAGGTGAATATGATGTTTGTGTGGTTACTCTGAGTGTATATCCACACTGGGCAAACTTGAAAAATATGCCTGGCCACGATGGGAATCGAACCTACGACATTTGGATTACTAGCCCAATGTTCTGCCAACTGAGCTACGTGGTCAGGTCGGTTTGAGTATGTGATATTTCGGAACTGAGTTTAGTTCCTTCAACACCAATGTAATCTAGTATTCCAAAGGTCATATAGGTTCGATTCCCACTATGCCCAGGCATATTTTTCAAGCTTGCCCGGTGTGGATACACACTCAGAGTAACATCACAAACATCATATTCACCTGAGTACACAACACCAACACCAAGGGTGGGTAGTAGCGAAGTAGTTGTAGTTCGCTACTGTAGCGAACTACAATTTTCAAGTAGCCAGTAGTATTTAACTACTTTTTTTAAAACAGTAGCTGTAGTTATATCAAACTACATTTTGCCTAAAAGTAGCCACATAGTTGACCACTTTTCAACACATCGCTATTCGCCACTTTTTAAAATTGTTAGCAACTTGATAGAATAGCATGATATTGAGACACGGTTTGCTAGTAAAATCAATACTCAATAGTCAATTTACACTCCTGAACACTGTAGTGCTTACAAAAATGTTGCTTTGTGTTTACTGTTGCTACTCGTAAGTCGATTTGTTATAGGTTACATTACAGCCTGAGTTAATAGATGCTCCAAATACAGTAAAACTAAATATTAATGTTGCGAAATAGTTCGCTACATTTTTTAAGCAGTAGCTGTAGTCAGTAGCAAACTACCTTAGTTCAAAAGTAGCAGTAGTTGTAGCTGACTACATATTTTCGAAGTAGCTGTAGTTATAGTGAACTACAAAAATTTTGTAGTCAACCCACCCTTGACCAACACAAAAAATCATGATTTTTAGATTACATTGATGTCGAAGAAACAAAACTCAATTCCAAAATATCACATACTCAAACCGACCTGACTGCGTAGCTCAGCTGGCAGAGCATTGGGCTAGTATTCCAAAGGTTGTAGGTTCGATTCCCACCGTGGCCAGGCATATTTTTCAAGCTTGCCCGGTGTGGATACACACTCAGAATAACATCACAAACATCATAGTAAGGATATAACGCTTAACTAAGTGTCCTATCGTCATATTTATTCCATCACTTTTATTTGTTTACTATTTAATTTGCATTTTATTGGAGACTTTGCAGAGCATATATTTACCATTTTACCAGTCATTGTGATAGCAGGGGTGGGTAAAAGAATTAATTTCTGTCAAATATTTAAAAGCTGCTGATGTTATCAGGTACAGTGTAAATAAAATAGAATAGTTGTAACTTGTAAGTTGAGTAAACAGAGTTATCTCAAAATGTTCAAATATTTTCTGGAAAATGTTCTGCAAAACTCTCAACTCAAAAAAATTTCTGGGAACTAGGTTCCCAGGTTCCGATACTTTGGGTGATGAGCATAGTCAAATTCTTGACTTATTCAATTTTCTAAGTTTTTCCAGGTAAACAGGTTCAACATTGAAATAAGCCCCATTCGGGACCTCATAGGGTCCAAAATATTGTGTATGGACCAGATTTTTTTCAGTTTTCTGTGATTTACATAACACTAGTTATAATTTAAGGGTCAACCAGTATTGTTGAAAACATATTTTCCTTCCAGAACACCTTTTCAAAATACTAACCCAAGCATGTCAAAAATAGTGTACATTTACAAGGGCAATTTCAACCCTTTGGCACATTTTTCCCATGAATGATTTTAATTCTAATATAAAGACTACAGATTTAAAGCTAGTTTCAAGTGATGAGCATACCCTAAATTTTAAGCTATACCTCAAAGAAGATAGGTCATTTCAACATAAACATTGAAATATGGGTATACTGACAGCTCTGTCACATGTGTAGTTTGACATTAGCAAACCTTCTGAAACGTTTTAATGAAAGTATAATTCACAAAGTTCACATTTTCACTTACTTCTTAACATCTGTTTTAATCCAACTAGCTCTGTAGGCACCAGCAAAATTTAGTGTCGATGTAAATATCCATTTTGTTCATGTTTCCCCGGTGAAAATATAATCTATTCCAAAGCTGATTTCGACGTACTTTAGCTTTTCAGAAACCGTCGGCCTTCCTCAGCAAGATTATTAACTGTTTAACAAACATATTTAATAGTAAACAGCTAAAATATTCTCCGAAAGTCTATATTTTTGCTCTTCGACGCGAAAATGGAAACTCAAAGAAGAAATGAGCCGCTATTTTTGGTCAGCGTCGACAAATTGCCTACCTGTTTACAGCTACTGTTTTAAAAAAAGTAGTTAAATACTACTGGCTACTTGAACATTGTAGTTTGCTACTACCCACCCTTGGTGTTGGTGTTGTGTACTCAGGTGAATATGATGTTATGTTACTCTGAGTGTGTATCCACACCGGGCAAGCTTGAAAAATATGCCTGGCCATAAAGGGAATCGAACCTATATGACCTTTGGAATACTAGATTACACATTGGTGTTGAAGGAACTAAACTCAGTTTTGTTATTTTTGTAATTGTAACATTATTCTTTTGTTATTTTTGTAATTGTAACATTACAAATTTTACAGAAAATTTCTAGCCTTCGACCCAGGTTCCCAGAAAGAAAAAAAAAATTTTCCACTCCTGTCAGCTGGAGAAACAAGAAGATGTGGACAGCGAGATCGAAACGTCATCTGAATTTATAAGCGAGATTTACAGTAGATTGGCGGCGATAGATGACACGTTGAAAAAACTAGATGAAAAGAAATCATCTGAAGTTTCTGTGGAGTAAAGTAAAGCTACCAAAATTAGAAGTTAGGAAATTCTCAGGAAAAATCCAAGACTGGCGCGAGTTTTGGGATTCATTTGAAAGCGCCATACATAAAAAAATGATGCCTTGAGTGATATTGATAAATTTAAGTACTTACGAGGACTAGTTGAAGAACCTGCTAAGTCAGCTATTGTGGGGTTTGCCCTAACCACAGTTAATTATTCGGCAGTGGTGAACATTTTGGAATGACGATTTGGAAATGAAACTGTAGTACAACGCACATACATTAATGAATTGTTAAATGTCAAGCCTCTGTTAAATGCAAATGACACAGAGAGATTGAGAAAATTCTTTGACACCGTACAGAGTAAATAAAGAGGATTGGATGCACTGGGTGTGAATAACGAAATATACTCAGAAATTGTGGTACCAACTGTGTTAAATAAACTGCCCGAGGTTGTACGACTGACAATAACGTGCAATAAGGAACATTTGACATGGAATATAAAGGATTTTGTGGATGCCGCTACCTGCTAACAACAATGATGGAAGTAACTACACAAGACATCGATGCGAACCTAGTACTGCTAATACTCTTTTCACTGGAAGAATGCATTGTGCCTATTGTAGAGGAAACCACAAGCACAAAGACTGTATGAGAGTGACGAGCAGAAAGGAACGCTTAGAACTATTATGTAAGTTTAATCGTTATTAATACTGGACATTTAGTTAGAGAATGTCGTGCACGTCATAATTGTAATGCAAGTGGGGGTCGCATCATATTTCTATTTTCTGTTAAACTTCTTGGTAAAAAAAAGCGAGAAAAAAACAAGAGGAAAAAAAGGTTGAGGAAAACGAGACTGCATGTTGGTAATGTGCATGTTGGTACAAAGTGTAGGGTTGCTTTGCAAACCGCGCAAGGCATTTTGAAGGGTGAGAAAGTAAAAAGATTCAGAGTGCTTTTCGATAGCCAAAAACCTTTTGTGACCTCTAGGGTGATGAATGATGCAAAGTTGCATGTTGTTAGGAATGAGTGGCTTGAAGTTAGTATGTTTGGTGGTGCAACGAAAAAAGGGAAGATGCAAGACGTTGTTGATTTTGAAATAAATACTATAAAGGGTAATTGTAGAGCGCAAGTGGAGGGTTTTAGTTGTGCCTCAGAGTTGTCAAGTTAGGAACAAGCATCTTGGAATTGCAAAGGGCGAGTATTCACACTTGTCTGACATGTGTAAGTCTAATGATGTGTTGGAGGACAAGCCGGTTGATATGTGTTTAGGATGGGTGGTCAGTGGCCCACTCACAGGGAGCGCGGAAAATGAATGCTAACGTCAATTTTTTTTCGCAGGTTGGAAATCGGGAGTTTAAATCCCATAATTTGTTTACGTCATAACCTATGTGAAACCCTTGGGGTTAGGGAATTCGATGACGTACATGAAGCCTTGTTAGATAAGATTAAATTAAACGGTTCAAAGTATTCTGTTAAACTGCCATGCAAACAAGGTCACAAGCATTTGCCAACAAATTATTCGAACAGTTTAGCATACATGAAGGGTCAAATAAAACTTCTTGCTAGTGAGCCGAAAGTGAGTATGACGTGATCATAAAAGAGCAGTTTAATTCCGGAGTAATTGAAAGGGGAGGTTAGAAACTAAGGAAAAGGTGCATTATCTGCCCCATCAAGCAGTTATATGTAAGGACGCAAAAACCACAAAGTTGCGCATAGTGTATGATGCATAGTAAAAGGAGGGCAAGAGGGGGATGTCCCTAAATGATTCTTCATCACAGTTAATAGACTAAGATGGTTAGGCTAGTCAGACCACATGACAAATATGTTATTGTCCATTTTTTATTTTGGTCATGTGACCAATAAGGGGGATACTTTGTGATGCGTGATTAGGAAAACATACGAGTGAGAACATAATATGCCAACAACAGATTGTATTTCAAAGCGCTAGAGGGCTTCTGAGATCAAGATGGAAATTGAAACAGAAAGCGACCAAACATAAACTTATTTTGAACATTGGAGATGGAAATATCGAAGAAAGCGAGCGTAGTGAGCAGTTTATGATAGAGGAATCGAGGGACGAAGGCTTTGCATGTTTATACACCGCGTTGGGATAATCTTATTCTTGGTGTTGTTTTAATATGTTGGGATACGATTAAACTTTTAAAGTGAATATTGAATAGTATGGTTGGCTGTAATTGTGCTTTGTATGGCTGTCCAACCAGCAGAACACGTGAATTTGTAATTTTTAAAATCCCTGTTGTTGGCACAGCTGATGGTGAAGAATGGCTTCGAATTATTTTAAGGACTAGAGAAAAGACGGCAGATCTTCAGAAACAAATTGACAAAAATAAGACCTTCCTTTGTGAACGAGATTTCAAACCAGAATGTATTTCGACTTTGCATTTTATGCATGCACTTGTATGATCAGATCTCGGATGCACTTGTAGGATCAGATTTCATAGCTGGTGGCATGCCTACTGAACATTTACCTACAAAAAACCACAAAGTTCCCAAGACGTCACATTCTCGATGTATAAATAACTCTGACAGTGACATATCTATAAAGATCCCTACACAAGAAACAAGGAATAACTAGTTCAACCAACGGCATCCTACTTCATGTAACCAAAAGTAAAACTGTTTCTTTTCAAAACAGCTTTTACATCAGAGCTGCTAATGTGTGGAACACGCTTCCCGGCTTCATAAGAAACACCACCACATCTCTAACTACATTTAAATGTAATCTAATGAAATATTACGTAGAATTGACCCAACAAATTTATGATCCTGAAGATCCAAGAACATTTAAGTCTGTTTGTATTAAATGTCACACCACTTGCCCACTAATGAACTTATCAACTCGAACATGTTGCTAAATTTATTTTTTGTTCGTTTGTTCGTCAATACGTTCGCTTTGTGTTCTTGTACCTGTGTTTAATTGTTATGTTTGCTTTAATTCCAAAACAATTAGATATACCATACGTTGCCCTTTTTTGGAATCCCGTTATTGCAGAACTATCTCTGTGTGGAAATTCCACTCTATATAGATATATTGCAATGGCAAACTTGTAAAATAAAATAAAATAAAGACCAGATAAACAACCGACACGCTTCAAACATACGTCAGTTCAGTGGCTGGTGTGCCCAGTATTCAAGAACTGATGGCAGATTTAGATAATATTCAAATATGGAAAGTAGACAAAATGCAAGATAAGGAGGTCCAAGGCTCAAAAAGCAATTTAAAGTAATATTTTTTGTGGTCATTCGATTTTCATACCAAGATAAATAATAATAATAATTACAATTTATATAGTGCAAATTACATAAAAATATGATCAAATGCAAGATTGGTGATCAATTCGATTGTCAGTTGCAAGACTGAGTATCCCCTGTTCCTTGAAAATGCATGATCTAGTTTTATATTATCTGGTATTCAACAGAAATAAAGTTAAATCAGGATACATGAAAGTCTTAATGGTTAAATAGATCATACTCAAATGCACAATTACATGACAAAATTTTCAACCCAAGGCCAACCCCGCTTCAGCTGGCAGGGTTGAAATTTCAACCCCTGGTTGGACTTGGCCTTGGGTTGAAAATTTTATCATGTAATCATTTCAACCCAGGGCTGAAATTCATGAGTTATTTGAGCATGCATAGTCCCCGAGCCGACGGCGCGAAGCGCCGTGCGAGGGTACTAATTCCCCCCAGCTATTTACACCCGGGGAACGGAAGCATTAGCGAAGTCTAAAGTTCATCAAATATCGCGGGCATGGGTCACTGTGCGTGTTTCGGTGGGTGGTCATCCTCACTGATCTCATAATATGGTGGACTGTAATGAATAGCCAACACTGATTGGTCCAATTTAAAATTGGCATTATAACGGCTGTATGACAATTGACGACAGCGAAATTGATTTGATGATTTCTTGCAAATATATTTCATTTTTGCAAGATTTTGTAAATTGCAAAGGATTTTTGATGAAATAAAGGCAAGAGGATTGCTAAAAGAAGGAAGTAAAGGTGCCGGCGTTAACGAAGGTAAGTTTGTTTTAAATATTGATGCATTGTTTGCTTTTAATAT
>CACRXK020009393.1:0-19208 GCA_902702795.2 Paramuricea clavata
CCTGAAAATATTGCTTCAGAAGGGGGGATCCAGTTATTTATTATAGTGGTATTATAGTGGAGAAAAAATTGACATGTAACGATTTTTGCTACCACAGGGAGCGAGCAAGGCAGCAAATAAAATTTATGTACATAGCTAACAAAATTCTCAACTTTAATATTGAAAAGCAGCTTGAATATGAAAAACAATTGAACATCTACTTTTATAACTTTTGCCGTGAATTTGCCATTAAATTTTATCATATTTCAATATGTACATTTTAATAAAGAAGATAATTAACGAGTAAGCGATGTAGCAACATTAGGTCCAGGGAAAGTTTGGTATAAACTATATACACTACTCACTAGTTTATTCTAGTTTACTAAATTAAACCTTGTATAAAATACCTAGTTTTTAACTTGTCGAGGCGGGCATAATTTTTCAAGTTCTTCCCAATTAAAGCAACAACGCATTCGAATGCACCTTTTTATTCTACTTTGACAAAATCTCATACTGCAGTTTTATTCATCAACTGGAGAGCCTTGCGCTTGCATCGGCTTTCTTTTACTGACGGTAGCGGAACAGCAACCTTTTTTAGTAAAGCTCAGAGCGATGGTTACCTTTTTTAACATTAACTACCTATATTACTTTGACTATCTTGATTACCTTTCACTTCCTAGATTACCTATATTACCTTGACTTTCAAGCTTACTTGGATTACCTTGACTAACTAGATTACCTAGATTACCTCCACTACTTAGATTACCTTGACTACCTAGATTACCTCCACTACCTAGATTACCTTGACTACCTAGATTACCTAGATTACCTTCACTACCTAGATTACCTTGACTACCTAGATTACCTAGATTACCTCCACTACCTACATTACCTCCACTACCTACATTACCTCCACTACCTAGATTACCTCCACTACCTTGACTACCTACATTACCTTGACTACCTACATTACCTCCACTACCTAGATTACCTTGACTACCTAGATTACCTCCACTACTTAGATTACCTTGACTACCTAGATTACCTCCACTACCTAGATTATCTTGACTACCTAGATTACCTAGATTACCTCCACTACCTAGATTACCTTGACTACCTAGATTACCTAGATTACCTCCACTACCTAGATTACCTCCACTACCTACATTACTTCCACTACCTAGATTACCTTGACTACCTAGATTACCTCCACTACCTAGATTACCTCCACTACCTAGATTACCTCTACTACCTAGATTACCTAGATTACCTCCACTACCTAGATTACCTCCACTACCTAGATTACCTTGACTACCTAGATTACCTTGACTACCTACATTACCTCCATGACCTACATTACCTCCACTACCTACATTACTTAGATTACCTCCACTACCTAGATTACCTCCACTGCCTACATTACCTCCACTACCTAGATTACCTTGACTACCTAGATTACCTAGATTACCTCCACTACCTAGATTACCTCCACTACCTACATTACCTCCACTACCTAGATTATCTTGACTACCTAGATTACCTCCACTACCTAGATTACCTCCACTACCTAGATTACCTAGATTACCTTCACTACCTAGATTACCTCCACAACCTAGATTACCTTGACTACCTAGATTACCTTGACTACCTAGATTACCTTCACTACCTAGATTACCTCCACTACCTACATTACCTCCACTACCTACATTACCTCCACTACCTAGATTACCTAGATTACCTCCACTACCTAGATTACCTCCACTACCTACATTACCTCCACTACCTAGATTACCTTGACTACCTAGATTACCTAGATTACCTCCACTACCTAGATTACCTCCACTACCTCCACTACCTAGATTACCTAGATTACCTTGACTACCTAGATTACCTCCACTACCTAGATTACCTCCACTACCTAGATTACCTCCACTACCTAGATTACCTCCACTACCTAGATTACCTAGATTACCTCCACTACCTAGATTACCTTGACTACCTAGATTACCTCCACTACCTAGATTACCTTAACTACCTAGATTACCTCCACTACCTAGATTACCTCCACTACCTAGATTACCTTGGCCACTTTGACTACCAGATTAATTACCTTGACTACCTAGGCTACATAACCTAATACTACGCATACGTAATACGAATATATAATGATGCAAAGTTCCGCAACAAATCAATTTAATTAACTTAAACCACTACAGCCAATCACAAGCCTCAATCATATAGCTAGGTACTGACCCGCAACACGCGATGTTGACACATTCTGAAGTCGACCAAACGTCGAAATCGACGAAAAACGAGCCAAAAAAACAGTTATTGAGCTAATCAATCAAATAAATACTTGCCATAAGTTTGAAGGTCCATAGTCCAAATATTTGATGAGTTTCTTTAGCCGATTTATACCAACAAAATTTTAAAACTTCCCTGTATTTAGATATTCGCCATATTGATCGTCACGCTGTTTAGCAAGAAATCGACATGTCAACTTGTGCCGGCCCGGAAGTGTCCTGTTTACTTGTTACACAGGATATTAATAAGTTTATGTGAAAATATGAAGATAAAAGTATATTTAAAAAAATAAAACCTCTCAAACCTCGATTTGAAAGGCTTTTAAAAACGCAAATCCGTTCGGAACCTACAAATTCGAGGGGTGGTAATTGAGCTTGCGCAAGGCAAAGTTTGAAGACCCATATCTTAGCAATCACGCAATTAATCAAAAATCGCCACGAGGAAGTTGAGGAGAATTCTTTTAAGAACAACATATATGAATTTCATGGCAAAAAAGCAAAAAACCGCTTGCAGAAGAGCTCTGAAGTAACCCCATATATTTGTTTGCAAATTTCATGTGATGAAGGGTTTTACGCATTCTGATTGGCTTAGGGCAAAAATGTAAACAAAAGCGCTGATTGGTCGAGAACGAAATTCCCCCTTGTTCGCGTGAAATGAAACTGCGCCCCAACCCCGCGAGACACTAAAAGGGCAAGCATATACGATCATACGTTTTCGTTGCTTGATTTTCTGACTTGTTTGTTGCTATAAGAATCTACAGTTTAGCATGTTTGTATAATTTAAAAGCAAACAGAAACCAATTTAGCAAGTATTTTGAAGTATACGGTATATGATTCTCAAAGATGATTGTATAGAACGGTCACTCCTTGCAATCGAAGTGTGAGGTGCGGAAGTGGAAACATGTAATTTGATACTTTTCCATCCCCCTCTTAGGTTATCAATTTTCTATCGGTCACGTGACCAGCCCCGACCAGGGTCTTTGCTTCCCAAGAGCAAAGAGCCTGGGAACGAGGTTGTCCCATGAGTGGCACTACTGTTCATCCCTATACTGTGACCCAGGGCCTGTTCGCAGGCTATATGTTCGCAAATTTCAAAACGAAATAATATACGGATGTCGGCTAAAGAAAATTGAAGTCTGTGGGAATAGCGCTAGGCCTAGGGCAATCTCCATCATACATTGTCACAAGTAGTTTGCAGTCCGTATCTACGATATTTCGTAGCTTTCTCGCACACGTAGGCTACAAATATAATTTATAGTTTCGACAGCGGTCAACCGTGATGTATTAAATGTTAAAGTTTCTAGCGATGCTGAAAAGAGAATATTAAAGGTGTTTAAAGCCATCACTTCACAGAGAGCAAGTCCTGTTCATAAGACATAAGCATTTACAGCAATTCTCTCCTGGCACAAAAATATTAGCTACAAAATCACGAAGAAAAAACCTATTTGTCGTCGATGAATTGATGAAAACGAACACGCTTGTGAAGAGCTAGGCGCTGCTAACAGACAGCAATCCAACGAGGACACCACAGTCAATATCTCTAGAGCTTCGTGAACCAAGTTCGTAAACACCTCTATTGTTCAACCGTAAATCGGGGCTTTTAAGGTCTTTTGAATGCAAAACTCAAAGAAACGCCTCTCAATAATACATCCGCCGTGTTTGTATTGAATTTTAGCATAAATTAGCATATTTTGTCATTTTGAACCAATCAGATTTCTCGTCCTCTGAGAGAACGAGTAAATATAGCCTGCGAACAGGCTCTCATGCTGAATTGAGAGCCTGCATCGGTGGGTGAAGGCTATTTCAGATACGGTAGAGCACCTAGAGCACCTAGTCCCCAGGCCTTTACCAGCGCGACCGCGAAATTCAATATGGCGCCAAGCTAAGGAGTGGAGTTTAAATGGAGTTTATATTCTATAATTTCTATTGTTGTTTTTTGATCTTTTTATTCTTTTTGGTTGGTAGAACTTATATTCTGATATGCCAGGTATCTTACTCTTTACCTGATTAATCTGAAAAAAAGATTTTATAACAGAATTTTTCTCAAACATAGTTTAAATTAATATCTATATGTTTCAGTGAATTATGCTTTAAAAGTAAAAAATAGATTGGCCAAGATAAGAAATTTTTGACACTTTCAACTTCAATTTTGAAAATTGTAATAACAAGCCTAGTTTATATTCCATAATCCACAGAGCTTGAAAGTCCATGCGGAGGGCCATTCCATTTAATATACACCCCCCCTATGGATGAGGTCTGATAGTTTTGAGACCCCTCAGAAATCAACTGCGGTTCGACACGCCTACCCTTAAGAAATGGGATTTTCATAGACAACCGTCCGAATTTTTTTTCCAAACGGTCATACTCATCAGAAATTTCTATGGATGAGGTTGCTATTTTTCTGACCCCTCAGAAATTGCCATTTATGAAAAGGGACCCCTAAGAAATTTACATACAAAATATTAACCCCTCAGAAACAAAGCTTTTGAGAGCCAACCCCTCACAATTTTAGAGGGTTTCTACAATAATTATAAACCCAACCTCTGGCGAATATAGAATAAAGCCATCTATTTGTGTTTTTGATACGTTTAATATCTGGTATTTTTTAATAATACGTTTGATTGTTTAGATGTGCACGATTCCCCAGAAATTCGTCGTCCTGGTGGACAAACCCTAAGAATTTTTTTAAAATTCAGGCGATCTCTCAGAAAACTTCATCTCCAATAGCATGCTGTTCAGAATTTTTCATATTTTAGACAACCCTTCGGATAAACTTTTATTCGATGTTATAAACGTCAAGAAATTTTAGTAAATTAGAGATGACCCTTAAGAAATTTTAATAATTTACAGGCAACCCTTAAGAATTTTGTCAAAATTCAGACAACCCTCAGAAAACCTCATCCATAGGGGGTATATTAAATGGAATGGCCCGGAATGTGCAAATTATTGACTTTTCGAGTGAAGTTCTGTTTGAATTTTTCAGGTACTAAGTTATATCTAGTTATTTTGTTATCGTCTCTATCTAGCCTGGCACAGACCGTTCAAGATTGCACTGTTTAATTAGCACCAACACTAACAGTCATGGTGGCAGGGATGGATCCAGCATGATCTGGTAGGAGGGGGGGGTTGATCTGCCAGCTCTATAAATGGAGTCCGAGTCAGGAGTGGAGTTGTTAATTTTTTTAAAATTGTCTTCTGAAAGACAAGCAATTAAATATTTTGAAAGATCATGAGTGGAAGATATATTGTTGATCAATTCGGCATTTGTTTTTTGTGTGCCTCGTTGATGAAACATTCAGAAGAGACCGACAAAGCCGACCCAAAGGTGCGAGTCATTGTGTTGATTATATTAATGTTCGGCATTGTAAAATAAACTTTGGAAGTGTCAAAGTAATCACTAATTTTTCCTTGGGGTATTTGTTCGTCAAAACACATTGCCAAAGTCATTGTTGCTGTCGTGGCAGAAGCACTCGGAGAAAGCTTTTCGCTGGAAGAATTGGAAACGATATGTTCATGTCGCGGCTTGCTCCAGCGGGGCCTCCAGCTTCTGTCTTCGATAGAGTATGGGTATTTTTTGCTCAAGCGCGTGCCGCGAAGAGGATTTTGATACATGTATGAACAATCGAAGGACAGATGGTGAGTTTGTATTATTGCTATTAGTTATGTACTGTTCGTTAGAAACGTGCTTCACATGTAATCTTATTGTATTTGTTCATTAGTTTATAACTTTATATATGTTTTGTTAGTTTATACGCAAAAAAATGTGGCCTGAGCAATGGTTCATTTGAGAATATGTAATGTTGTTCACCGCGATAGTTCACTCAAAGGGTAATGATTATCTAACAATAGCTGGGTAAACTTTGTTTACATATTTTGATACTTTGCCTGCCAAAAATATACACAGACTTATATTTCTGAAAGCTTTAACTACTGGCTTTAACACACATGATTTGTTTTATTAAATACCCCACATAATTATGCATATCCTTGCCGGGTAAAATATCAAATTATGTAAAAAGGCTTACCTGTCTATATACAAGTGTACATAGCTGTGAAAATGCAGTAATTTGGTGGTAAGAAATATCTGTGTTTCGCTGTACTTGAGTCTTTGCATTTAATTAATGATAAATATATTCATTTCAGAATCTTGTGGAAGCAATGGATTTAAATGCCCTTTGAAGAGCATTTGCGTTAGAGCTTATACAGCATCAGCCAGCTGCATTTGTCAATTTGGTAAATTGCCAGGTGAACCGCTTCAACCAGACCCAGCTACGAAAAACCAGAAAATGCCTCAGAGTATTACAAATGTGGATGCTGTGTTGCAATGCCAACAAAATGGGTAAACAAATGCTGTACACAATCAAGACAGCCTTGCATAACCGCCTAGCCCTCTCTTCCCACAGTGGCACAATTAGTACTTGATGGAAATGTTCGATCTGGACATGGCCATGCATTAGAGAGATCATTGAGGGAAACTTTATTATTCATTAATCCATTTTACTGCAATTATCTCCCCATGACAGGGAGGATAATTTTAAATATTTTGAAAGAACTTGGGTAATTCACACCTGTTAAGGCCCGTTCACACAAGCGATTTTAAACTTTGATTTTCTCCTTTTGGCATTTGTGTTTTAGCAAAATTACAGGAAACATTACTTTGCATGGCTTTATTATTTACTCTAACACATACACCAAAAGAAGAAAATTGCAGTTCAAAATTCTTCAAACTTATTATAAGCTTTCTCTGTCTACTAACCACAGCAAATTTTGCTAACAAATGAAAGCCTTTATCATGTTAATGGTTAAATGTTTATGAACAGTAATATTTCATTATATAAAAGACCAGTTATCAAATACATTGGATGTTCAAGCACAACATTTTGTATATTGACATTGATTTTTTTATTCTTTAAAATTACTCCTTGCTCCTTACTTCAGTCCTGAAAAGTGTATTGCTATGCACCGAAGATCAATGAATCCAATATGGACACCCTGGCTCAGTATTGGGGTCCAGGGGTTTGTAATCAGATTTCCTTCTCCTAGGTGGATTGCCTTTCAGGGATTATGAGCTCCACCTAACAGAGCACTTTGTTTTAACTGGCAGACACTTGTCTACAGTGATCAGTTGAATTTATACTGATGGGTTTCAACAAGTTCTTTGACTGAAAGAGGAGGGACAGGGGTTATGTTAGGAGCGATTTGCCTTCGGCAATCACTTGCAACACCATTCCACATATCTAAAGAAGACTTATAATTAGTTTTATTCCTGTTTAAATGCTGCTGACCAATGTGTTTTAAAAACACTCAAATGGCTTTTTTCAAGCCACATTTTGATTTTGTTAATAATGTTCATGCAAATCAAAATTTGGCTTTCCAAAAAGCCTTAAGTGCTCTTAAAACACGTCAATCAACATGCCTACAGAACGATCAAAATATTTGTTTGAAAATGTGATATGAAAAATATGGAATTTCATAATGAAAAGTGAAAACTAAAAGTTACTAGGATTCAGGAAAGCATAAAATGTTATACATACCTTCATTATAAGTTGTAGGATGTATTCGTACTGCCTAGGAGAGAATCTTTATATGGCTCCATTGCTGTTTCTTCCCCTTGCTGAACATATACTGGCAATGGCTCATGTCTGCATTGTATTGTTTCATCTGGCTACTGATCCGTCTGGGTTTCCACAGCGCTATAAGTGAACAAAAAAATTTTGTAATGAGAAAATATAACAACATTAACATAACTGAAATATCCAGGGATATGTGTTATGTGCTTACCACAATTAAATCCGTCTTGATGTTTCGTATACAGGCTCGATCAGCATAGTATTCGCGAACCCTCGTCACTTTTAATTCCAGCTTGAGTTTTTAAATGATTTCACCGACCAATAGTATCATTAAAGTACATTTTCGTTGCATACCTTTTCGCGAAATGTTCTTTTCGATTTCCTGGTTGGTTTTGGCGACCAGCATTAGAAGAATTTGCCTTTGAAGTGGACGGCTCTATTATATAACTCTTACGAGTCGGCCATTTTGAGCGCGCATATCCGAATAAGGACTGGAGAGCACACAAAATCAAAACAAGTGTGCTCACATTTGTTTACATTTTTGACACATGCGCAGAAGCGACTGTAATCTAGCTTTAAGGATATACCATCTGCATCTGACTGATTTCCCAATGAGTATGGAATACTCAGGATTTAACCAAGTTAATTGGTCTTGTGGAATTTTATGTGTATTATGTCTATAATACCAATGGAGAAAGTGCATTACCACTTGCAATCTACAGCATTGATTTATTTTTCACAATTCTGCAAACTATTAATGGCAGCTGGCAATGTCACATGTAACACAAGGCCGTCAGAAGTGGGGGGCTTGAGCCCCCCTAAAATTTCCATTTGTATAAGCAAAACACACAAAATAACTAGAAAAGTGCAAAAGCAATTAAAATTTATTCAGATATATATTCTTGAGTCCCCCCAATATTGATTTACTTCCGATGGCCTTGTAACATCCTGCCCAGATTTTGTTTAATTCTATAACGCCCTGTATACAAGGTTAGTACCCTATTGAATAAAGACAGAAGGAACAAGACAATTACAAAAGTAGTAAAAGAGGACACATTAGTTGTGAATATGTTTTTTTTGCTATCCTCATGATAATGTTCACCCAGCATGAAATGAAAAGGTAGTGCACAACCTGTGCAGAGTCCATTTTGCATGTTGGCACACAATTTGGCATTAAAATTGTATATTGTTGATTGCTAGGAGAACAGGTGAGGACTCTGAACCCGGCATTGCTTGACGAGTAAGATACTTCCCAATTACACATACCACATGAAATATCTAAGGTTACAAGGTGGCAATATATTTGTAATACTAATTATATACAATATCTCAAATGCTCAGATGTATGGTAAATTAAATTTGAAGTGCACCCCCCCACCCCCCCACCCCCTTTAGATTTTTACACTCCCCTGTTGGCCAAGGGTGTGTACCTCTGTCAACCCCCCTCCCCTCCCCCTATAAACCCAACTGTATGTTGGGATGGATTTACTGGGGGAGGGGTGCACCTCCCTAGCCCTGGCCAGGGGGGGGAGTGCTATTTTTCATGATAAAACAAAAAAATATTATAGAGACAAAATGAGATACAGTAATTTGAGTGATATCGATAACATGATAAGAAGCAAACTGTGAACAACAATTACAATTCAAATACAGTAGTCAAGCAAGACTTGACCTGTAAGTTGATGGGCGGGTGGCATGCATGATCAACATAACTCGGCATTAGAGCTGGCAGATCAACCCCCCCCCCCCTCCTACCAGTGTAAAATACGTTTAATATCCGTATATATATATCCCACAGTCTTGTCAACAACAAGTCTTTTATATCATACTAAATGCTAATTTACATAAACTGTCATGCTATATGTGACATCTCCCGTTCTTTCTTTTTTTTTTTGCTATTTTTTTTCATGCATAGTTCCGAACTATTAAACAATTCAACTGGTGTTCAAGTCCGAACTAAAGTTTCTAAAATATCCTAATTATACTAAATTCATCTTATACTATATATATACATTCCTTTATACTTAACTAGATGTTCTCAATCAATCGGGAAGGTGCCCTTCGAACTCTTGTACTTCTTCTCAATGGTGTTCGTACGTGTTCTTCCTCTATTTCTGTACTCGGGAATATAACTGGAGAACGAACTGGTGAACGTACGGTACTCGGAGCTATACCTGAACAACGTTCTTCTTCGCCGACAGGTTCCATTGGTGGTGTAATAATCATTGGTGGTTCGTTAGTTGGCATTAGATGCTGGCGATTTCTGCGTAACTGAGTTCCATTTGAAGTTGCCACAATGTACGAACGAGGTGATTTATGTTGTTCAACGACCACGGCTGGATTCCATACGCCTCCCTGTCGAATCCTCACCGACTCGTTTGGCTGTAAACTGGATAACTGTTTCGTTCCCTGATCATATCCTACTCCTGACACCATGTAAAATACGTTTAATATCCGTATATATATATCCCACAGTCTTGTCAACAACAAGTCTTTTATATCATACTAAATGCTAATTTACATAAACTGTCATGCTATATGTGACAACCAGATCATGCTGGATCCATCCCTGCCACCATGACTGTTAGTGTTGGTGCTAATTAAACAGTGCAATCTTGAACGGTCTGTGCCAGGCTAGATAGAGACGATAACAAAATAACTAGATATAACTTAGTACCTGAAAAATTCAAACAGAACTTCACTCGAAAAGTCAATAATTTGCACATTCCGCATGGATTTTCAAGCTCTGTGGATTATGGAATATAAACTAGGCTGTTATTACAATTTTCAAAATTGAAGTTGAAAGTGTCAAAAATTTCTTATCTTGGCCAATCTATTTTTTACTTTTATAGTATAATTCACTGAAACATATAGATATTAATTTAAACTATGTTTGAGAAAAATTCTGTTATAAAATCTTTTTTCAGATTAATCAGGTAAAGAGTAAGATACCTGGCATATCAGAATATAAGTTCTACCAACCAAAAAGAATAAAAAGATCAAAAAACAACAATAGAAATTATAGAATATAAACTCCATTTAAACTCCACTCCTTAGCTTGGCGCCATATTGAATTTCGCGGTCGCGCTGGTAAAGGCCTGGGGACTAGGTGCTCTACCGTATCTGAAATTAATAGCCTTTACCGCCGTAACGTTCGTTTTTCCAAATATGGAATGTCTATCCTTATATGGTGTTGTTTACAACTTTCGTTCAAACTAAATTTAGACCGTGCAAACTAAATTTAGACCGTACAGTTTATACTGTTTTTCGAAATATAAGATATTCAAGCAAAAGTTTAAATGTTTTAAATACTGTTTTCTCAAAACAGAACATTTCGTGCTTTGAGATAAGATGGCCAAGACCAATTTGATCAGTTAATGTGTTTTTTATGCATAGTGCTTCAGCAGTTGACATATATAGAGCTCAGCGGAAACATATAAATTATAGCATCTGACCAATGAGAATTTCGCGTCACGATTTGAGACGCAGATATTCAGATTCATTAGTCATCGATGCAGGCTCTCAATTCAGCTTGAGAGCCTGTTCGCAGGCTAGAGTAAATACGGCAAAGCATGGGGTTTCGTGCAGGCTGTCCTTTCTCCGATAGCCGCTACGCAGGCAACCTCGTACCCGGGGCTTCTGCGCTTGTTGCTCTCAGAAGCCCTCAATCTCGTACCCAGAGCCATCGTTGAGTGGCAACGAGTCAACGATGGCTCTGGGTACGAGATTGAGAAGCCCTGGGCACAGAATAAGGCACACAGAAGGGCCCCCTGGCCGCCATCTTCCTAGCCAGTCGATTACATTTTCTGGCCAATGAACGGCGCTGTATTGGCTGGCCGCCATCTTCCTAGCCAGTCAATTGCATGTTTTTGCATAGAAAAATGGGGACACGTTGCACCGCTGAGTGGCCCTTCTGGTACTGATCTTTATTCTGTGCCCTGGGATAATCCAACTCAGAACGTGATTTGATTGGTCAATGCGAATACAATGAAAGTACCGGAAGTTATTCATTAACCGGGTGATATTTTGGCAACATGTCTGCTATCACAAGGAGTGTATACAAAAGTTAAATGCTGGTTTTTGCATGAAAATACTTTTTTTGAACCAAATTCTGGGCTATTTTGAAAAGAGCAAAAGAAGAAATGGACTATTTGTATTTGTAAATAAGCAAGAATGGCGAACAAAGTAAAAAATTTAATTAACATATTAAATAGAGCGAAACATTTCTCGTTCGAAAATTGAAATTTCAAGTATAAATCTACAACTTCAACCACGATATTCAATGTAAATATTACATAATAAAGTTTTTAATACCTTTTTTACCTTTATTTGATAAATTGTGTGTTCTATATTTATTTCATTTTGTATTGGAATAGGATAAATTATGAATTATACACAAATATTTAAATTTACAAATTATTCCCAATTTGAGGCTGCTGGGTGCACTGGCTCAGAGTTTGTATTAGTGCCTATTTATTATTGAGTTATTAGTGCCTCTAAGTCTTTAATGTACAAACATTGTAATCTGTTACTTTAATAATACCATAAAGAAACTGTTGATAGCACATATTAAATGACTATTAATCAAAATGAACTAAATTTTCGACCATTATATAGCATATTTCCCCCAATATTGAGGGAATAATTTCTCATATTTATTTTTATAATAAGCCAATATTGCCCAACTGTGAAGTAAATATTGCCCGACTGGCCTAGTCTGCCCAACAATTGAGCCCAGCCCTGTATGCCTATGACCAGGCCTACAGGTGGACCCCCAACCTGATTGGTCACAATTTTTCTTTCTCCAAAATTTCCCCTCCCCATGTACAAGGATTGACAATTTGACAGTTTGATTAGATTTGAAAAAAAAACCACCTAATACATTTACTATTATCAGAAACAATTTTCCCCCCTCCCCCTCTGAACGGCAGAAATTTCCTCTGTGGGGAGAGTGTGGATATTTTCTGGAACGACCTATTTGAGAAATGCTTTTGCACAAATTTTAAATTTTCTTACAATTTTCTTGTATGTCAGAACACTGTTCTAAGTTGCAACTAAAATTCAGAGGTCTAAAAGGCTCAAGTCAATTCCAGTGGTGTAACCAGAGGGGGTGGGGGGTCAAAATATTTTAAATGTTCTGAACTTGTTTGTAATTAATTAGAGTTGAACATGTTTTAACTGCAAGGTTATTTCAAATCACCAAAACACATTAAAATAGCCCCCCAAAATGGCACTTTATTAACTAGAATTTAAAAAGTCTACATTGTACTATATTATACATGGATAGCTTGGGAGTCCAAATATATTTTTACATACTAACGAACTTTATTCAAACTAGTGCAGGCCCCTCCTGGGGATTTCAGTCCCCCTTGAAGGCCTTAATTAGAAATTCTGGCTACATCACTGCTCAATTCCATTGCCAATGATGGTGTTAGCTTGTGTATTATGACATAATCCATTGAACACCAATGATCTATCCTAACATATAAAATCATCTGGTGCAGTGGTGGATCCAGCAAAGTTTTTTGGGGGGGTGCTAACCAATGGCGAAACGAGCGCCAGAAGGTGCGAGATTTCTAGGGTGGTCCGGGGGCATACTACCACGGGAAATTTTTAAAATTTGGGTCTCTGAAATGGCATTTCCAGCATTCTGAGAAAACATTCTGGAAAATTTTTAGATTCTCAAAACATTTAAAAATTCAGAATATTTAATATTGGCTATTCCACTATTGTCAACTTAGTGATACGCAACTGAATTCCTTAACATAAGTTGGTTAGAATTAGGATAAACGTCATTTTTGCACCCCCCCATGCACCCCTGTTGACCAGAGCCTGGGGGGGGTGCACACCAGAGTAAAATAAAAAGTAAGACACAATGTATAACTTAATAGGTAAGGTTAATGGCCAGAACTAAATGATAAACAATATTTTATAATAAACCCAAATTAGTTCAGCACCATTGGTTCTTATAACACTGTTCATTCCAATGCTAGAACATCAGCAATTAACAAAAGTTGGAGTTTCATCCGATGACATGTATGCTTCTAACCATGCTGTCCATGCAGCTATCTGACAGTTTTCAATTTTCAACATTGATTCCCAAAGCCATTATTCTCAAGATTTGCCAAAAAGGTTTTCCAAATATTAAAGTACAGAATTATATTACATCAGTGATCACTCATCACTGTTCATTTTACATTCTTCAAGTAGATGCATGTTTACAGTACAGTATATCTTGTGCATTTATAATTAAATCTTGCAATATCTTGTTCAAAACCCTCAAATCCAAGATAATCGGCAGCCAGCCATGTTACCAGTAAGATTTATAGTAGACATTTAAAATGTCCGAAACGTTGCAAATTTAAATTAATTAACCTTTTGTATATATCCTTGAGAAATAAAAATAAGAAATAAATTATGATCTATTTCTTGTTTCAACATGGTATATAGCGACTAAAGAAAAAATTGTTTAAATCTCTCTTAAAACTTTTTAAAGTTCCAGCAGAGCTTAACACCTCTGGTATCGCATTCCACAAGTTAGTTATTCTCATAATTAAAGTATATGTATCACGGTAATAGGACGTTCTAGCATATATTGACTATCTAAATAGAGACATGTTTTTCCTCTTCGAGAGCGCCCCTCAGTAAATTAACATACTGTGAAATATCTACCTTAATTAAGCCATGAACACACTTAAACAAAAAAAACTAAATCTAAATACTCAAACCAGTAATTAATAGGCAATATATTCAGATGAAGAAGTCTTTCCTTATAAGACCATTCATTCCCAGCCTTGCATATAAACCGAGTTGCTCGCCTTTGGACGTTTTCAATTAATAATAAGTCCTTAATCACCGTCTGAGGTGCCCAAAGTTGTGAATCATAACAAATGTACGTGATCGAACCAATGACATGTAAAAAGATTTCAACGCTTTACTGTCCAATATTCCACCGCAATTCCTTTTAAGAAAACCTAACATTTGGTTTGCCCTTGAGACTACCGAATATTTATGTGCTGACTCCAACTAGTATCCTTACTTAGGCCAAATAAAAAAAAATACTTGGTTAGCGTCACACTCTCACAAATTTTCAGAGGCGGGCGGGCGGGTTTTTTTAAAATTTTTACTCGTTTTTTAATTTTTTAATAGTATTTTTTGGGGGGGATGGGGGCGGTTTTTCCATCATATCGGTGATATTTTTTGTACTGATGTTGCGAAGGCCGCCATTTTGCTTTAAGAACCTTGTATACCCAAGCCTACGCGCTCCTATCGATCAGTATATAGCGCGAAGGTCTGAACATGGGAAAAATTTCAAATATTAAACTGTTTTATGCTGTAAAACGAAGAGATTTACATAAAAAAAAATTAAAAAATATTCAGAGGCGGCAAAAAATCGAGAGGCGGGCGGTGACGCTAACCAAGTTGTTTTTTTATTTGGCTTTATGGTGACACCCAGATCTCTTTCGAATTCTACAATTTCTAAAATCTCATTTAGCTAGGTTAAATTCTCGTCGAAGACTAAAACGCTTTCTCGAGATTCACAAGTTATGACATTTCGATGGCTGAAAAAAAAGCTTGTTGGCTAAGGACCAGCTATATAATCTATCCAAGTCAGATTGTAAACATAAACAGTCATCCAAGGAGTTCATCCTTTGAGGCACTTCGAATCATCGGCGAACACAAATAAAAGTGATTTTGATATAACCTCAGGCATATCGTTCACAAAAAGCAAAAACAGTATTGGTCCCAGTATCGATCCCTGTGGGACGCCAGAACCAACAGTTACCCAAGAGGAGCGAGTTCCATTAATAATAACACGCTGTTGTCTATTACTCAAATATGCCCTAAACCAATCTAACAAAAGACCTTCAACACCAAATAATAATCGCAGTTTAGATAGAAGCTTCACATGGCAAACCGAATCGAAAGCTTTGGCAAAATCCAAGAAAATAATATCAACCTCTTTTGCCTTGTCAAGGGCACGACCCACAATGTGAAATGCCTATAGCAACTGTGTTGCACAAGTCTTTCCTGCTTGAAAGCCATGCTGAGAATTATGTAAAACATCCGAAACGTGTTCGATTAAACGATTAGCAACACACTTTTCCAGTACCTTGGAAATAACTGGCAATAAAGAAACTGGTCTGAAGTTTTCAACCTCCTCCTTTTGCCGTTCTTAAATATGGGGGTATATTTGCATATTTCCAATCAAATAAAGACCACGATATAAACCATAATTAATAAATGCTACTAGAAATACATGCATGGAACAACCCCTCGCCTATATTCTCCAAACATTGTTTCAACATGAAGTATTCGTAATTACGCCAACATTGAACGCAGGCTCGCGTTGCTCACGTCATGATTGTCATGGCAACACGATAACTTTTTAAATTTTTTTTCGGTACAAACCTCAAACCTGCAAACAACAGATGAAACTTGAACACTTTTAAGTACAGAACTATCAATTTCTAAAATATGTAAAGTAGGTATATTATTTTGGTTTCTATGTGCTTTATTTTAATGTAAAATTGAAAACCAAACTCTACGTAAAACGTTTTTAAATGTGAATTGAAATTAAATGCTTTCTGCCGATCGCATTAACTTGAGCTCAACTTATTACTCGCACTTTGAAATGAAATAAATTTAATTCGTACAGAACGCTAATGAAAATAATTTAATAATATTAAATAATTAAAAATTATTAATTATTAATAATTATAAATTATTAATTATTATTATTAATTATTAATTTTATTTAATAATTTAATTTATTTTTCATTTCCTGATGATGACTATAGTTTAGTGAAAACGTCGAAATAAATTTTTCAAAATGCTTTCAATTTTCGGAGTATCTATTGTTTTGTATTTTATGAAAATAATTTGCTTTCCTTTTTATCATGAACTTCTACAAAAGTTAATTTAACTATGAAACTTTCGCATACAATCCATAGGAAAGACATTCAAGAACAACAAGAACAAAATCTATAACATTAATACAAAGTTAATAATAATATATATTTCTTTTTTATTCATTTAAATAAAGCGCATATGTTATAGTCCAGGAGGAGAAAGGGGGGTATCGTAACCCGAGCAGGGAATTTATGAGAATATGTGACTTTGGTCAATTTTGGGGCGCTGATTTCAAAAATCGATGTTATACGGGCCAATACCGGGGCCTTCAGCCTCGTTTTGATGCATATAGCCTCGTTTTGGGGCATACATAGGGAACACGTTAGTTGTCTTAGTTAGCTAGGGAAACCAGTGATTTTGGTCAATTTCGGTGCGCTGATTTCAAAAATCGATGTTACACGAGCGAATACCAAGGCCTTCAGCCTCGTTTTGGTGCATGCAGCCTCGTTTTGGTGCAAATAGATGGAAATCATTAGTTAGCTTAGATAGGCAAAGTCGTTGGTGATCTTGGTCAATTTCGGTGCGCTGATTTCAAAAATCGACGTTACAGAGCAAAATACCGAGGCCTTCAGCCTCGTTCTGGTGCGTACAGCCTCGTTTTGGTGCCTACATATGTGCCTTAGATAGCCAAGGAAGTTGGTGATTTTGCTCAATTTCGGTGCGCTAATTTCAAAAATCGAAGTTATATATACCTAGTGATTTCTGCTCTTTTTGATAAAAAGCAATACTGTTGCCCCATTAAATTGAGGTCATGTTATGCATTGCATTAAAAAACATGTACATTCTGATCACAAACCTTGCACTTTCCTTTTCAAAATTCACTCGTGTCTTCAATTTCCATATCCAAATCATCCTCGTAGTCATCATCGGAGGACAAACTGTTCTAACTCTCCGTGCGCATCAATCTCCCCGGAATAGGAAATGTCACTCCAGACAACGCTTCCATCTCCGTCCCATCCATGCTCGTCGGGGCTCTCGAGTTCTACTAGCAGCTGATCGGCGTGTCAAAAGATGTACGCAACATAGTTAGCTCTCATAATGTGATGATGAAGAGTTGACTGGCATAGTGGCATTAGACAAAGGTCAATGATCTTTTTCTTGTTGAACTTGTTCCAAAATACTTTCTTCCTTGCCTCATTGACTGAGAGGATACGTGGATGCTCGTATATAGAACCGACGAACCATTCTAAACCCCGAAACAACTCCTCGCTTGCTGTCACCTCCGTACCCAAGGATGAAAATAGATCGATAAAGGCAGTGTTCTTGGTCACGGCTTTCCACACGGCCTGCTTTTGCTTTCGAAAAAGGCTAGATACATAATCGTCCAGAAAAGGCATGCGTTCCCAAAAGAGCTCATCTGTGACCAAGGGACAATCCAGTTGACATCACGTCAATGATTTTCCTGTTCTTCCCGCTGCCATTGTCAATCAGAATCTGCGTGTCCGAAAAATAGTGACCAATGAACAAGCTAAGGTTATTATGTCTATATCACCAGATGGCGACCGTACCATTGCAGTTGAGCTAGGTGGCAATTGGCTAGCATGCACAAATGCAATGAGTTTATTACCAGAATTAACCAGCGACCGCGAGGAAGCGGACAACAAACTCGTTGCATTTGTGCGTACTAGCCAATTGCCACCTAGCTCAACTGCAATGGTACGGTCGCCATCTGGTGATATAGACATAATAACCTTGTTCATTGGTCACTATTTTTCGGACACGCAGATTCTGACAATGGCAGCGGGAAGAACAGGAAAATCATCGACGTGACGTCAACTGAATTGTCCCTTGGCGGAAACGATTATGTATCTAACTTTTTTCGAAGGAGAAAGCAGGCCGTGTGGAAAGCCGTGACCAAGAACACTGCCTTTATCGATCTATTTTCACATTTGGGTACGGAGGTGACAGCAAGTGAGGAGTTGGTTCGGGGTTTAGAATGGTTCGTCTGTTCTATATACGGGCATCCACGTATCCTCTCAGTCAATGAGGCAAGGAAGAAAGTATTTTGGAACAAGTTCAACAAGGAGAAGAAGATCATCGACCTAAGTCTGATGCCACCATGCCAGTCAAATATCATCACATCATGAGAGCTAACTATGTCGCGTACATCTTTTGACACGCCGATCAGCTTCTAGTAGAACTTGAGAGCCCCGATGAGCATGGATGGGACGGAGATGGAAACGTGGTCTGGAGTGACATTTCCTATCCCGAGGAGATTGATGCGCTACTCGCAGGCACGGAGAGTTAGAACAGTTTGTCCTCCGATGATGACTACGAGGATGATTTGGATGTGGAAATTGAAGACACGAGTGAATTTTGAAAAGGAAAATGCAAGGTTTGTAATCAGAATGTACATGTTTTTTAATGCCATGCATAACATGACCTCAATTTAATGGGGCGACAGAATTGCTTTTAATCAAAAAGAGCAGAAATCACTAGCTTT
>CACRXK020009394.1:0-16636 GCA_902702795.2 Paramuricea clavata
TTAATGTTCAATAGCTGATGGTTTCATTTTGGTCTGTAATTGCAGACATGCAGCTTTTCCCGCCGTACAAAAGTTAATCTTTAATTATGTAACATGCAGGATTCCTTAATTGTTGTTTTGGCATAAGCTATGGAAATCCTGGGTTTGTACAGCTCCCCCATCGCAGCGCTTGACGGTGTTGTATTTGTTCACTTACACTGTTGCCTTTCAACTTCGTACCGCCCTTTGTGTAATATGCTTAATATTGAAGAGCGTGTTACTTCAACTTGTCATGTCCATGAGTTCAAGAATCTCCAATGGACAAAATTACGTTTTTGATGTGACTTATTCTTCTGACATTGTTTATACATCTAATTTACTCGACATTAAAACAAAGAAATTGCAAAGAAAATAACTTAAAACTCGACTTACAAGTTAGAACAAGACTGTAGTCAGTACATTGGGATATGAATAATTAGTATAATTACATAGGTGATTATTGAAAATTCTCCATGCACGCTGATTGGTTGCCGTTGAGGTGATTATAACGCGATAATCACCTAAGCGATTTTCGAAATGGCGACCGAAGCCGTTTTGTCAATTAAATGATGAAGAAATGTGTATTTTTTCTTCTTCCAAATAATCACCTATGAAATTATACTAAAACAATTATTCACCTCAGGCTCGGTGATTATCGTGAATAAAAACCTCGACTTCGTCTCGGTTTTTATTCACGATGATCACCTCGCCTTCGGCGAATAATTGTTAATTATTGCACTGTTAATTTGTGCGATTGCAATTTTGCGCTAAATGGAGTATTTAATAGACTTTCTTCATATAAAACTACCGTTATTCGATATTGGCCTGATTTATACTAGAGACGCATTATCCGTTTGACGGATGATCTGTCTGTTTGCCGCGTTTGTACTCAAACTGTCTTTATTTGCTCAAGTTCATCCAGACAGATCGTCCGTCTCTAGTATAAATCAGGCCATTCTTTTATGTTCATTATAATTTGGCCCTTATAACTGTGGTTTTGAGTACCAGTTTCTATGAAATTGTAATAGAGGTCATTTCATTGAACATAAGATGTCAAATTGGCAGACTATTCATATGAGGGAAGCCTATTGCCAATGTTTTAAGGTTGTCCACCTCGACAATATAAGTGTGATTCTCTAATGTTTGCTATGGTGAACACTAGAAACCTTATATTATAATTTTCAATAGCCAATTTTCTGGACTGCTCTGATTTGACTTGTATTTTGAATTTTATGTCCATTTCTTTGGGATTTTTATTTGTTTTATGTAATGTGGTTGTTGAGTGGTCTTTTCTCCTGCGCGAAATTCTAGGTTTTGTGGTTGAGTGCCTGGTCTTTTCTCCTGCGCGAAATTCTAGGTTTTGTGGTTGAGTGCCTGGTCTTTTCTCCTGCGCGAAATTCTAGGTTTTGTGGTTGAGTGGTCTTTTCTCCTGCGCGAAATTCTAGGTTTTCTGATCTATATCTATATCTAAATTACATTCATATTTTTCAGGCGTTTTATTGATGTAACGGAGGAAATGGTACAGAAGTTCGAGGAGGAAGACGATTTTCTTGTTGACCTAACATATGATATTCAGACTGGTGTGTGCGAGATTAAGTTGACTAAAGGTACAACGGTACCTGAAATAATAACCAGTAAAAAGGAAGAGGATTCCGAAATCAAGAAGACTAGTAATCTGCCAGCTCCACGATCCTAAAGTATAAATTGGTGTTTGTTGATCGCAAAGTGCATAGTTTACAGAAAATAAATTTCTGTAGCTTTTGTTGGTCCTAGAAAATAATCGGCCATTTTTATTGGTCCAAAAATAAATTTTTAAAGATGCGTTATGCATGCAGAACGAACAGCTGTATAGTCTGGAGCCTAATAGTCTATCTGAGTGAATTTCGTGCTTTCGTCATCAACCTATTTACAACGATATAGGGTGACTTTTCAAAAAATACTCTATAATTTAGGATATAACAAGTTCTACATGCCAAGTAACACGGATTTTGGGCTCCTAAAGTGTTGAGTTTAAATTATATACAAGTGCAATATTGCATTATTTGTATCAAGAACATTAACAATGGCAACAATAAACATGAACCTTATATGTATGTATTTGATAAGTACGATAGCTAGGGCATTCACGTCCGATCTACATGCGATTAACAACCACTCGCCTTCGGCTCATGTTTGTAAATCACATACAGATCGCTTTAATAATTCAATCAAGTGTGTACCTGGCTTTTCTCCATGCTGAATTAATGATACGATAAAGTTATTATTCCTAGAGGGTGTTTATATGAATCCTACACAAAGCGCTGGCACTTATACGCGATATTCCGCATATACTAAGGGGAGGGCCAGCTTGAGATCTTGCCTGAGGAAATTTACCATATAAACGCAACAGAGTCAGAGAGGGCTTGTCCTATACCAGTGGGGGCTGAGTAAAAAGCTGGCCATATACGTGCCAAACTTGGCTTCTCTAAGTCTATTTCGATTCAGATTTATAGCTCTAGAACAATATTCAATTGTTGGTTATTATTCGAAAATTTGCTCGCTAAAATGATTATGGACTTCGTAAGAAAATAAATTTGTTGAATTTTCTCATGTAAGCACCAGGTGAAAACCAGTCCTGGTTGGGCTGGCCCTTTATGTAGAACTCGTGTAAACATCCCGATAGTCTCTGGTAGGATTTCGTGTTATAACATGTTTCGCGCACAATAGGTAAGGGATATGGTTGTGATTTGGGTTAAGATCAAAGAGAAATATATTCGTGCGCGAAACATGAGGTCAGTATAGCCTAAGTTGTAAAAATAGTTGTGTTAAATTTTGAAACTTAATTTATTAAGTATGGACATGTGTATGGAAATAAGTAAGTATGGAAAGTATGGAAAGTGTAAAATACATAACAATCCCTAAATATGTGACCAATTTGCCATACACGCGGGATCTATACAAGTTGGGAACACATGCATGATAGTTGTAATCCCAAGGTATCGGAATTTGGTAAGGTTGTGGCATTTGGTAAGTCATTTGGTAAGGTTGCGACTCTCTGGTTGAGGGTATGGGAATTGAACGATTTACCAGATGCAGAACAATAAAATGCAGGTCGACAACAACGCATCGAAAGCAGAGCTACAGCCGGATAATCTGGGTGGTAATACACAGGCCAATGGAGACGGACAACATAGCCTTATGCATTACGCACCAGCACATCCGGCTTGCTATTATTGTGAAGCGGTGATTATACCATTCAGCCAGCAAACGCCCCGTCGAGTCGGTAGTGTTGTCTGTTGATGGCACTTGTGAAACTGAAGGGTATTCGTCCCGTCATCAGATGAACTGTCACCAATACTCACTAGATGTTTCACGGGTAGATAGACGCCTCTTGTCGTGGCATTGTCGACACGTGGCATTGTCGAGTTTAGCCCTACTATACTTGAAGCTCTTTTTGAGGAATTCACTTCTAGGCTTCCAAGGGCTAATTAAAATCAGTGAAGACTTTGTGCAATAGTATTCCAAAGGTCGTATGTTCGATTCCCACCGTGGCCGGGCATATTTTTCGAGCTCGCCCGGTGTGGATATACACTCAGAGTAACATCACAAACATATTCACCTGAGTACACAACACCAACACAGAAAAAATCATATTACTAGATTACATTGGTATCGAAGGAACTAGATTCTGTTCCGAAATATCACTCGAACTGGCCTAACCGCGTAGCTCAGTTGCCAAAGCATTGGGCTAGTATTACAAAGGTCGTATGTTCGATTCCCACCGTGGCCGGGCATATTTTTCGAGCTCGCCCGATATACACTCAGAGTAACATCACAAACATATTCACCTGAGTACACAACACCAACACAGAAAAAATAGTATTGATTTAGTTGTACATCGCCTTGTCTCTAAATTATCCCAAGCAAGAGATCGAAGAACATCAGCAGATTGGGTCTCGTAGCTGGCGCCAGCTATAATTCGGGCTACACGACTTTTGGAGTTTATCTTTCAGATGTTTAACACAGACGCCCCATAAGGGAGAATAGTAATCAAAATAGGGCTGTATCAGTGCTCGATAAATTGTTTGAAGGGTGCATGCTTGTAGGAACATATGGTTTAATACGTTTCATAGTTCCTATAGTCTATACCATCCCCAACGTTTTTACAAATCGTTTGAATATGTTCATTCCAGTTACGATTTTCGTCGAGCTCAACACCAAGACATGAATGAGTGAGCTCGAGGTATATGTTGGTTATTTAACATTACTGGAAGATCACAGGTCATGGAATTCATGTGATGTTTTGACCCTATGTACATTGGTTTGGTCTTAGTTGGATGGTGTTGCAATTTATTTCTAAAAAGCCATTCACCAATTCTGTTCAAATCATGATTTCGATTTTCAGTTAATTCAGTCAAGTTATTAGCGGTACAAGAAATTTGGGCATCGTCTGCTTATAGATAAGGCGTAGTTTTATGAACGTATTCGGGCAACCTCGTACCTAGGGTCTTCAAGACCCTGGGAACGAGATTGATATAGAGGGAAAACAACAATGGGCCTAAAATTGATCCTTGTGGAACACCGCAAACAATCCTTTTTGACGATGACGTGTGTCGTTAACAACACTCGTTCCCTATTTGTTAGATAAGACTCAAACCAACCCAGTTCAATATTTTTAATTACAAACTGGTCTTCAACTTATAGGCCAAGTAAAAAAAATAGTAGTTTCTCGTCCGAATTTTGAAAAAAAAGGAGAATGCTGGCGCTATTTTTTTGTTAAACCTTCAAATATTGCTCTTAAAGTTTACCAAATAACCTATAAACACATGCAAATATTGAAGTTTACTCATAAAACGTAAATATATTAAAATAAACAAACCGCTACTAATGCAATATGGCGCCAAAATAACAATATGGCGCCAAAATAACAATATGGCGCGAACAGCAAGCGAAAGTTAACGAAAATTTCCGAATTATGCCGAAAGGAGCAAAATGGCCGAAATATACTAAGTGGAAATTCTTTGAAACGTTCAAATATAAAACATTAAAAAAAAGAAAAATCCATGCGGCAGGGAAAAAGGATGCGGGCGGGGACGAGAAACTATTTTTTTTACTTGGCCTTATATGCAATAGAATATGATTGAATCAAAGGCTTTGCGAATGTAATGGAAAACAGCACCGTTCAACTGGCCATTATCCATGTTTTCATAAAATGTATCACATCTGAATAAGAAATTTGTAAATTTGATTAAAAACAAATCTCTCTAGTATTTTACTAACAATTGGTAGTATTGAGATTGGGCGGTAATTTTTGCCTATCGTCAGATTTGTAAATTGGTAGTACCCAGGCTTTTTTCCATTTGCCTATATACTCTCCTTTTTTATCGAAAGGGTGTCCGCGGATATTCTGAGGGCTTTTGCTGGAATGTTATCAATATTGCTGTAGATTTTGAAATTTTAAGATTGCGTAGTTAGCAAATTACTTCATCCTCATTAATTTCGGAAAATTTAAAGGCTAGATTAGAATCAATGCCAGAACGAAAATCTTCTCCATCAGATAAGCTTGTATTCCCTTAGTCGACAGTCGTTTTCAATTTCGGCTGCAAGTTTTGCCCCGATATTAACAAAGAAATCATTAAAAGCCTCAGCTTTCGAGTTATCATCTGATATAACAAAATGTTTATTTTAAAGTTGGGAAATATTGTTTGATTTCACGTTCTTGTCCAAGAGATTATTACTGAATTAGGTTCCAACTTTGTTTCAATATCTTTGGACTGCGCACAATCCTCTATTTTATTACGGAAGTTTCTTTTGGCCTTACTCAATTCTGAGTTAACTTTTTTTCATAGTTCTTTGTATTTTATCCAATGCTTTTGAGATGCCAAGGTGTATAATACCGGATTTGGAAATATTTTCCTCCTTGATGCTTGTGCATGGTGTTACTCTGAGTGTATATCCACACCGGGCAAGCTTGAAAAATATGCCTATCCACGGTAGGAATCGAACCTACGACCTTTGGAATACTAGCCCAATGGCAATGCTCTGCTGCCAACTGAGCTACGCGGTCAGGTCGGTTCGAGTATGTGATATTTCGGAACAGAATCTAGTTCCTTCGATATCAATGTAATCTAGTAATTATGATTGTTCCTGTGTTGGTGTAATGTACGCAGGTATATATATATATATATATAAATTAATCAACTCAACACATAACGTAACGTTTCGACTTTATTGTCTTCATCAAATATAATCCTACTTTACAGGCGAACCCAATTTATACCCTCCCAATTTTGCTAATTATGCATAATATGAATATAAGTGATTTACCATACAAATAACAATATCCTGTTAACTATATAATTAACATTGCTACGCATTCTCTATGTTCAATCCCGAAGGATGCATTGTCTTTAGTTTGCTTATCCAAAATGCCTCACGTCTGGTCGGTTCCGCTGGGTCAGTTTTATCAATTAAAACAATCTCGCAATCACTAATCAATCCATTGTGTCCATTACCCAAGAAATGTTGATGGAAAAACATTTGTGTATAGGCCTCGTTATTAACTGCCTTTTTGTGGCAGGCTTTATAATTATTCCAACGGTACCTAAATTTATCTGTTGTTTGGCCAACATATTGTTTTTTACAGACTTTACAAGTAAGAAGATAAACCAGCGAGTAGTACATTTCGAGTCGCAATTCAACCTATGGTTCACTTTGTACTGTTTACCATCTGTTGAACACTCAAAGCTGTCGGTTTCTCGAATATTATTGCACGTTAAACATCGTGCTTTCTTACATTTCTTACACCCCTTTTCCCTCACTAACGGCGGTACTTTAGCCCTAACTAAATAACTTTTTAAGTTGCGGCCAGTTTTAAATGCCACAAATGGTCCGGGCGAAAACACTTTCTGAGCTTCTGGATCTAAGTATAATAGATGTATATATTTACGGATTATAAGACCAAAGTCCTTTAACAGAGGATGAAACGTAATTGTCAAAGGTACTCCTATTTTTCTTTTTTTGTTAGATGCTTTATCACAAGATTGCAACCTCTCAAATTCTTTCCTAATAAGCCACATTGGGTAGGCTCTATTTTGCAGCCAACCCGACAATTCCTGCAAATGTTTATCAGCGTCTTCCTCTCTTGAGCAAATCTTCTTGATGCGTAGACCCTGACTATATACTATAGACCTTTTAACATGTGCAGGGTGTGATGAATCATAATGAAGATACTGGTGGCAATCAGTAGGTTTACAAAACAAACTTGTAATGAAATTACCACCAGCATTTTCAACTACGACATCAAGAAAATTTACTCTATTATGCGAATACTCGTATGTAAATTTGAGATTAGGATGAAATTCATTGAGTCTCGACATAAATTGCAGGAGTTTGTCCTCTCCTTCTAACCAGACAAAAAATACGTCAACTATGTAGCGTAACCAAATCCAAGGCTTCACACTCTGTTGCTTTAAAAATTCAGTCTCAACCATATCCATGAAAATACATGCATATGGTGGAGCGAATTTAGTTCCCATAGCCGTACCGGAATTTTGACAATAAATATCACCGTCAAACTCGAAATAGTTGGTTTTTAAAACAAACTCCGCCATTTTAGTCAGTCACAAATGTTTTTCCATCAACATTTCTTGGGTAATGGACACAATGGATTGATTAGTGATTGCGAGATTGTTTTAATTGATAAAACTGACCCAGCGGAACCGACCAGACGTGAGGCATTTTGGATAAGCAAACTAAAGACAATGCATCCTTCGGGATTGAACATAGAGAATGCGTAGCAATGTTAATTATAGTTAACAGGATATTGTTATTTGTATGGTAAATCACTTATATTCATATTATATGCATAATTAGCAAAATTGGGAGGGTATAAATTGGGTTCGCCTGTAAACAGGGCCGTAGCGAGGGGGGGTATTGGGGGGGTGGTTACCCCCCCCAACTTTGACATATTCGGAAAATGGGATGGCCATTCGGAAAATTACGGCAATAATAGTATATGGTTTTTATACGAAAAGCATGAGATTCAGGCAATTTTTGGCTAATATATGAGTTTTGATATGTCCGGAAAAATTTTTTGACCCTTAAAATGGTACACTGACCGAAATTTTTTTGGCGACGGGGGGGGGGAGGTCGCCAAGAATTTTCTAATATTCGGAAATTTTCTTCGTCATTCGGAAATGTTTGGCCTACACCCCCCCAACTATAAATGCTAGCTACGGCACTGCCTGTAAAGTAGGATTATATTTGATGAAGACAATAAAGTCGAAACGTTACGTTATGTGTTGAGTTGATTAATTTATATACCTTTATGGCTTTTCGCCTAGTGATTAATCTATATATATATATATATATATATATATTTATAAGTTAATGCATTTTTCGCAGCTGTTCCTGGTTAGGTCTAACAAAATGTAATATAAATTTCCACTCGATAATTTCCACCAACAACACCCTTCTTATATAAAAATATCACAATAATTCGTTGTAAATGCCTATAACTAACATCTGCATCAGGGGCCAAAACAAACACTTCATGGCCATGCCCATGCATGCATGCCCTACGCATTCAGGGTGTCCCAAAAAAAACGAAAACTATTGAAATAACTTATTGTTAAAATTGAATGCCCTACCAAAAAGCTGAATGTAATGATGCGTAAAATATTGACAAGGTGCATGTATTAAAATTTAGTTAAGAACATCTCCTTGTAAAGTGCGCGATTTTCTGCTTTTGGGAATTTAAAGCAGCTTCTTAAATAGTTTCTTTATGCATAAAATTTACTTATGTCAATCATTTATGCACTCGTGGGAACCAACAGAGTGCTAAGGCATTCAAATTCTAACAATTAAATTGTTATTGGTGATTTCAATAGTTTTCGTTTTTTTTGGGACACCCTGTAGAAGATGCATATAAAACTAAACAATAGCAACACAAAATAATTACCAACCGTGACCCTATACAAGGTACACAATAACTTAGAACAAAGAAATGTTTTGAAGTTTCCTAACAATGCATACGTTCTAGAATTAAGGCCGTTTTCCACTAGGCGGAATTTTTCTTTGCCTTTAGCCGGTTTTTCTTTGTCTTGTGATTTTTCTTTGTCTTGTGATTTCTCGGGAGGAACTAATTAGAAAAGAGAAAGAAAAATTCCGCTCCGCGGGCAAAATTCCGCCTAGTGGAAAACCGGCTTTTCTCGGGTGGAACTATAATTAGAAAAGACAAAGAGAAATTCCGCTCCACGCGGAAAATTCCGCCTAGTGGAAAACGGCGTTTAAAACTAATATGCATTTTACGATAGTCATGCGCGCGCGTGGTTGTAAATAATTTCAGCCAATCAGATATGAGGAAAAATTGCTTGGGAAAGCGTCGGCATTTTTGAATAAATCAAAATCTTAATATTCAACAATCTCCGTTGCAGATGTAAAGTATTTTCTCCTGCGGTTGATTGTGGTCGAGTATAACTGAAATTATTATCTGCATGTGTTAAATATTTTATTATTGCATATTTATATACGGAGAGTATTTCCTGCCAGTCAATCAATCAATGTGTGGCATCAATCGTAGCAAGAGCAACGCTAATACGCCAAAGTAAAGGTCCAGGTGTATTTTAGACACAGAATATTCTTCATGTAAGAAAGGTCCAAGCCTAAATTTGATGAAATGGGAAGCCGACGTGTACGAAACAGCGGATTGAACAAGTTATATTGGGTAGCTTGTGTATTCACATTCGTAGCGAGTCTGATGCTACTACCTGTTCTACTACCCGTTATTTTACTTTTGCTTGCTTGCAATGGATCCATATATTTACTAATCCGTCTAAAAGGTGCAATTCCTCTTCCTGCCGATGATGTCGTTTGGCAACAAGATCGAGCAACTAACCTCCATATTGTCAGCGCTGTTGTCTTCTTAGCAGGACAGTCAACGGTCGAGAAACTCCGAGAGCTCGTTGCAGAACGATTAGTCAACTTCAAGCGAGAGAATGGCGAGAAGCTATGCCCGCGTTTGACGTGCCGTATTGAGACAATGTACGGACAATATGTTTGGCTAGAGGATGCAAATTTTAATATTGAACAACATGTGAGATTATGGCAAGGAAGACTACCCACAACAACATCACAACTGCAAGCGATTGTTTCGGAGATATGCTCGCAGCCGTTGCCCTATGACAAACCACTTTGGGAATTTATTTTGATCCCAACTCCAGACCTGGATAACTCGCACTGTTTCGTGTTTCGAATACATCATAGCTACGCAGACGGGATTGCGCTGACTCGGTTATTTGTGAACAACCTCTTTGATGTTCCGGTCAGAGACTACGAGCCAATCAGATTCTCGACAAAGCAACAGTTACTTACGTGGTGTAAGGCAGCATTAGTCGGACCGATGACTGTGCTAACAAAATGCTTATCACCGGCAGATCACTCAGAAATCCACGGAGGGACATTGAACGGTAAGAAAATCGTGGCGTGGTCAAAGAACTTTTCTCTTGCAACGGTTAAAGAAATAAAAAATCAGACAAAAACCACAGTGAATGATGTGATGACGTCATGTCTGTCTGGAGCACTGAGATGCTATCTACAACATCATTCCGAACAACAACCACAAGACATCTGGGCTGCGGTTCCTGTTGATGTCAGAGCGGATAGAAAGTCAATGAAGTTTACGAACAAATTTGCTTTGGTTTTTCTCCGCGCGCCTGTTGGGGTAGAAGGTAATGTGGAACAGTTGTTCGAAACCAAGCAACGTATGGATGACATAAAGATGTCTGCAGAACCGTTTGTTGCTGCAAGCACAGTCCGCCTACTTATGTTGCTGCCACATTTTATTTCCAAGCCAATTCTTGATCTTTTCTCGTTTAAGATGTCCTGTGTTCTATCGAACGTTCCCGGCCCTCAGTTAACCCTTACCATTGGCGGTAATGAGGCACTAGGCGGGGTATTCTGGCCACCTGCGAGAGCTAACATTGCAATCATGATGTCAATATTTAGTTACAATGGTCATATTAATATCGGAGTGATGGCTGATGAGGCGATTGTATCTGAGCCTAAGGAGATTGTGGCGAATTTCGAAAAACATTTTAATGAACTCTGTGAAACATTGAATATTACACAGAACAAGATAGAATAAACTAATACAAATTAATACGCAGCATTTATGTATTGTATAAATTTACATGAGATTCTCACAACAAATGAGATTCTCACTACATATGAGATTCTCACTATTATAAAGAAACTGCAAACTTCGGCATAAAATATATGCAGCGATCAAATGTCACTTTCATGTGCTGTGCAATTCCGTTCCCCTCACACCCCCTCCCCCCTTCCAAATTCAGTGTTGTTTGGGATATGCGATTGTGAAATATACTGTCAACATTGGACTGGAGTGAGGGGATTACACACAAGCAACAACATACGTTTTAAAATAGCACTGGGTCTCAACTGGTTGTCACCGTTGAACCTATATATAAAGGCCGTTTTCCATTTCAATCGTATCGTACCGAAGCGTATTTCTTTGTTTCCTGAGCACTAGAGTGGAACTAACGACTTCGACATAAAAGACGATGGTACGATACGTTACGGTTGAAGTGGAAAGCCCGTTCTCCACTAGGCGAATTTATTCGCGCGAACAGATAAAAAGTAGGAAGCGATCCTACTTTTTCGCCGCGAATTTTTTCGCCGACCAATCACGTTGCCGGATTTCGGTTTTCGCATCGCGTCGCGCGAACAAATTCGCGTAGTGGAGAACGGGCTTTAGAGAACGTTCCTTTTTTCGCGATCTATAAATATGGAGCTACAACTTCAAAAGACAATCGAGACTATCGACAGGAATAATGCCAAATTTCGAAGAGTTTTATGTGATACGTGACCACTTCACACAAAAAGGTTGATAGCAATCCAGGTGATCTTGATACGCGGAAAAGTACTGGCACTAGTTGTCAAATAGAAATCCATTTTGTGATTAAAACAACTGAATATCTCCTGTGATATACTTTATTTCGATTCCATATTTTTGTCAGAGCTATAGTTCTCATAACCAAACATAATTACCAAATTTCAACTAGTTTCATAAAGAATAACGAAAGATATAATTGACTGAATACATCAAAATGGATTTCTATTCGAACAACCCTTTCTGAGCGCTGATTGGCTAAAATACGAACACGAGATCACCTGGATAGTTGTTTTTGACATTTAAGTGCGGTCACTAAATCAATATCAGAACAAATTACATGACGGCGCCTAAATGTCAAAAACAACTATTGCTATTAGTGAGGTGGTCGCATATCACGTAAAACGGCTCTAAATTAATTGAATAAAGTTATGATCTACCTGGTCATTGTGAAGGCGTTACGAAGATATAATTTTTTCATTTTATTTGTTCAAAAAATAATTAAAAATAAATGTTCCTATAAATTAATTTAGCATCAATCACAAAACTCTATCACCAAATTTCCTGTATTGTTCGAATGACATAAAGAACTGAAAACTGGTTAAGAAAATAACAGAGTAGTCATTTGAATTTATATGTATATTTATATGTATATATATATATATATATATATATATATATATATATATATATATATATATATATATATATATATATATATATATATATATATATATATATATATATATATATATATATATATATATATATATGAACTTGTGGTGAGAGCTCGACAATTGGCTTATTTAGCTCAGTTGGTTAGAGCGCCGCACCGGAATCGCAGAATATATATATACGGCTCAATAAATTCCACTAGTCATCTTTATTACTATTTAGTTTCGTACCACAAGATGCGGCATGCACTCATCGGATAAATTAGCCTTAGGTTCCCATACTATAATATAATATGTACTATATATTCCAATGAATCACCGTGATGACTTTTTCAAAGGCTCTCTTTTCATGCCATCCGATTATATTGTATCTCACCGGACACATGCAGTGCAGCGTAGTTATAATATTATTTGTCAAAATATTCAAACAGTTTATAGATAGTGCATGTTATGACCCATTGCATATAACGCTTAGTATAATAATAGTGCGATCGAGTCACGCTCCAGTGATAGATGCCATTGTTTTTTACTAGCCCCCATGCCATATACAGTTACTCATTGTTATGATTAATGCAAATTGCAATGCATGCATGGGCCTATATACATCAAATTTTGGGCCTATATACAATTTTTTCAAAAAAGAATGATTTTTGAAAATTTAGGCTAAAATAGTGAATTGGCACATTAGTCACCTTCTAGTGTGAAAATAAAGATTGTGAAATAAATATCGAGATACGATATTTATCTGAAAAATACTTGATTTCTAGTTAAAAGGATACGACAATATTCCACGGACAAAGACGAACAAAATTTGGAATAAAGCCACGATACAATGCAAAAAATCCTTCTGTCCGCAATGTCTTGAAAAAAAAAACAGTGAAAATTAATTAAAAGGAAACTGTATAGGTCCGTCCCGAAAAACACATACAGCATGCAGCACCACATTGGGTTCGGATAGATACAGTATTGGTAGCAACTTGATATTTCAACAAGAACACTGCAGATAGTGCACTTTGTCTATCATTTTCGCAAATGCTCTTGCTACACGTGTGCATGAAAGTATAATAATTTCAAAAATCTAGGAATTGTTCAATTGTACTTGTACACAGAGTATAGCATAAGTACTACAGTATTAACGGAAACCTACATATAGCTAGACCCTTGATAACGCATTGGTACATATAAATAGCCAATTGCAATTTTTGTTATCTGAAGAATCTGTTTTTACAACATATATGCGTATCCTGGGATCCAATGCAGGAAGTAATATTAATATTAGAAAGGTTCAGATTTGACTTCCACTATCACTACCTCTCACTGGTCTAGTACACATCTGATTGGTTAATCGGATATATGAAACGCATCTGATTGGTTGATTGTCCCAATCTGAACCTCGATATTTATTGTACTGCATGCGCACGCATTTAGAATGTGAAGCTGAAAACAACCTCATAAAAATATACTGTAGAATACTATGCTCACCGTTAGGATACAATCTAAAGAACTTTTATAAATCTGTGACCCGCCTTCATTATGTTTCAGTTTCCGTTGATTCATTAATCTTGTCTAGCACATAGTAAATATAGATAAAGGTTACGAAACTTTTGTGGTATAGGTGTATTCATTAGTAACAATGTACACTAATATAAAGATTAACCTGAAACAGACTGCATCACCTGAAACACCTTGCCAGATCTGGAATTTCTTAAAAATATCATTGAAAACTATTACCTTGACAACATCAATTGGATTTGAAGCAACAGCTCCTGCGAAACCTGCAGTGAAACTGGATCTAGTAACGAGAACATGTCTGATTAGCAACTGCAGAAAAAGACAGAACTCGTTTCTCATTCAGGCCCAGGGCTACTTTAACTCGTAGCCATGTTTCACGTGGGTAGCAAAAATAGGAAGCACTTTTCGAAATATTTGCCTGTAGAGTAAATTACTTTGAGTGAATTGACCATACAGTTGTAGTTGCCTGTAGCATGTCCACACAAACAATGCTGTCAGACAATAATCATAGTCGGTGACCGGCTCTAGGAAAATTGGCGGGGGGGGACAAACAATGCTGTTGTCAGACAATAATCATACTCGGTGGCCGGCTCTAGGAAAATTGGAAATGGACACTTTGCGAATTGAATCGAAAACCAAACTTGATAACGTACAGGTACACTCACAAAAAGTGGGTATAAACATTATCTTCCATGAGATCATTGTCCAAAATTTTCTTCTTGCACCAGTCATAAATAGCTAATTCAACACCAGCAATTACAGCAGCACGTTGTGCATTTGGAACGACACCCTTGCAGAAACAATAGTAAATAGTGTAGGTGAACAGATGCGCAAGAATATGATTACATAGAGAGTTATCTGACAAAAACTAGGCACCAACAACAATGCCTATTCATGGGTGATTCCGGGAAACAATCTTACAATCGACTAAGAGTCTTGGAAAATATATCTACATACAATAGCCATTTGGAGAATCCATTTCTTATTTCTTTTTAACGTTTTATTTGACTAATAATCCGGAAAAACCCAGAAAAAGTGGAAATCTGGAACAACAAAACATCTATAATACATTGAAATTCCAGCATTGAATTTCTGCTGCCTTGCATGACTTTAGTATTGTTTGTAAACATACAAGAAAAATCGATGGGATTTAGCCAGATGGAGTAAAATATTTAAAATTAATCCCATTGGAAATAAAGAATTAAAAAGATTTGATGAACGAAAGAACGACTGTATAATATAAAGAATTTGGTTCACCCTATAAAGCCCAGAGAAGCCTTCCTCTCGAAATATTGCAGCAAACGATGAAAAGATTCCTTGTGAAGGTGCCACACCTTGACTTTGTGCTTGCATACGAACCTAAATAAATATCAGCTTAGTAAAACCTGCCTACAATACATGTATGTTATAACTTATGTCATTTCTCCTTTCACCATACTGTACAATCGAAAGAAAGTCTATACACATGCATGCTACTAAAATACAGTAAACGTTATCCCGTGTTCCAACAAATCTATATGGGCCCATACTGAATAACTCAATGAAAACTCTAACTTACTTTCAATAAATCTGTAGGATTGCAAAGGGCAGCAGCAACTGCACCAGCAACCACTCCACATATTATATTGTAATAAAATTTTTCATCTAAAAAGAATGGTAATTACAAAATTATCAATTTATTCTAATGCTGTGCAAACTCCAGTTTCTCAGCTCCGGTTTGTTTACAGCTCAAATATCCGGCTCCGGCTGGATTGGTTCACGTACAACTCAGGGGATAACGTCTATAACCAGATAATGGCAGCAATACATGGAGTGAAAGAAAGATGATGTGATGAAGCGTGTCAAAGCATGACGCTTGCGATTGTAGGTCTATTACAAATTTTCCTGTGATAAGATAGATCACAGACATAAGGACTTATTGCAATTTGGCCGTTTGCAGCAGTCGAAAATGGTGAAATGATTTGACACAAATGACTTCAGATTATATGTACTATTAAAAAAAATTAACTGTTGGCAATATTTGTAACCTTTCATTCCACATTTCTGTCATTTTGACTTTCCAGCTGGAACTTGGGGGAAAAGCACCACAACTCCAGCTGACCAAAAAACGGCAGAGCATTAGGAAGTAGAACTCCGGCGCACAACGCGAATTTATTCAACTATTGCAAATGCGTTTTGATCCATGCATGATGCCCTAAAATTTGAATTCCCCACCTATATTAAAGCTAGGTAATTTACAGTATTTACAGTAAATGCATTACAGTATTCTGATCCCTAATGTTATCGAAGGAGTGCATCATATAATTAAAATATACCTTTAGGATTTTTTACAATAATTCTTTTCATCCCATGATACATGCCAATTTTAATTGTTCCATAGGTGGCTTGTCGTAATAAAGCTGGAGCTACACTGTTCAAAAATGGGAAAACGACAAGCATGAGAAAACATTATACAGGGTGTATCAAAATAAACGCAATTCATCTTTTGTGCTTAATAACTTTCGAAATACTATTTCTAGTTAAACGCTTTTAGGCTTACTTC